>JAAAKB020050893.1:0-14084 GCA_010014835.2 Apostichopus leukothele
CCGATCAATCGAATGTGCGGTACCGATCAATCGAATGTGGGGTACCGATCAATCGATTCAGCGATACCGATCAATCGAATGTGCGGTACCGATCAATCGAATGTGTGGTACCGATCAATCGATTAAGCGGTACCGATCAATCAAATGTGCAAGGTCTTTTGTCACCCGTTGCGTTTTGCTTCCTGTAACAAAGTGTGATTAATGTCATTAATGTGGAGAGGGTAGGAATTCAGAGATGGTGTGGGAAGGAGAGATACGAGGGAAAGTGCCAGTATTTTGCCGGCGTTGTATTCACATAAATCCCACGAGAGATTTGCTTAAATTGTTTAAATGTCATAACTATTAAACTGGATGTCAGTTTAGTTAAAATTGCCTTGCCTTGTTCCCTACCAAACCTTTCCCAAAAATTCAAACCAGGCTTTTTCTTGTATTTGTATAATTTTGAAGTAACCTTTGATACATATATATATATCTTTCAAGAACTAAACACATTAATATGTTTATTCCAAAAATAAGTAAGATGTAAACATTGTGAAGTAAAGAAATCCTTGAGTTAATCAGGAGTTGCTCTCTGAAAGGTACTCTCAAAGTGTAAATTAAACAGCATTTTGCTAGTTTTTTGGGTCAGTGCTTAATACCACAAAAATTCCATAGCAAATAGGGTCATGAGTGTCTGCCTGGTCGAGTTTTAATTCCAACAGTGATGAAACAGTAAAAAAAGTTGACATTGTCCAAGTTGCTTTCAAATTTTTCTTGATACTAATAGTACTACGAAAAGTTTCCAGCATGGAAAATATCCTTTGTGAACCGTCCTTTTGTTGCAAACATATGGTTGGATATCTAAATATGGTAAATTGCTACATTTTTTGGAGTCATATTCACATATTCACCAGGTGTTGAAAAATTTGCAAAAAATTTTGCGATACTGTGAAAGTTGAAAAATACTAAAAAATTGAAAAGAATGAAAGTGCCCCCTGAAATGTTGTTTGATTTAAACACTATTTAGCTTCACCTAGTGAACATGTTATTTTATACTATACAGATGTTGTATCTTTCAATATTAAATCTAATGATGTTACAATTTGATTTGAATCCAGAGGCTTTAAATGGTGAACATCTGTGTAATAGCACTGCATGGTAGCTTGCAAAATGGCACATGTTTTGTGGCTAAGCCCTCTTCCAAAATGTGCTAGAATAAACCAAATCTGGTTACCTTGGATGACAAGTTTAGACGCTCAAACTGCTGCCATGATGGAACATTAACCTTCACTGTTACAATAAAGTATTATTGTAAGGTAGCAAGCTGTGTGCATATTTTCTGGGATTGATGGTGGTGTCTTACACTTCTGTTACACCTCATTCTAAACTAGGTCAAATTACCCGCATTAGACGTTTCTTTTTGCGCGAGTCTTCACACCCTTTAAACTTTCTAGTATTTGAGGAAAATTCAGATGAGCAGTAAGCAGCTGCAAACTTTAGTTCATTTCAAAATCAAACCGAAAGGTTTATAGTACTTTAAGATGTCGTCTGGATTACAAATTTACAATCTATATGTACATCTTGTGAAGGAAGTGGACGAAACATTGAAACCAGACTTTTACGAATCGTGATATTATAAAAATTTATAAATGATACATTTCGAACGTCGCCTTCGTTTACCGTATGGTACAATTGTCTGTCATTGTCAAACTTAACAAATATAATTTACAAAATATTTATTGCTTAATTTTGCTCTCAATATCAGAGAATGAAGAGTTGATGAACACATTTGTTGATAAGGAATAAGTAGTAGGGAGGCAGTTTATCATCTCCCCCCTCCCCCTTCCCTCCCCCAGTAACCTCCCGCCCCCTTACCCCGAATGGTGTGCAGATGGCACGGAGGGAGATGCACAGGGTAAATTTAAGTGTAATGTGTTTTCATCAGAGATGTTTATGAAATTGTGAAAGGAATTACTGAATAAATAAATAACCTTTCTGACGTAACAAACAATTAAATCTCAACAAAGATTTACTATTTTCGGATTTCTGACTCGAAGCCACCAACATGGAATATCGTAACCTTTGGGAACATATGTTTGGTTTTGAGAGGACAGGGTTGCTGCCTGAAATAACCATCGCTGGTTTGTGAAACCAGTTCCACACATCTTTCCACAGATGTTTTTGATATTCAGTAACTTTTAGAATGGTTATGCTTGACTACAAGTTTCAGCATTTTGCTTCTTTGAGAAAGTAAGGGATATCAATGCATCAGGGAAATTAATAACACTGCACTTGGTGGCCAATTGCTCACCCATGAAATGAGCTCGTCCATTTCCGACCCAGGGAACTGTTTTGCCCTGCTAGTAAAGCAAACTTGCCCTGTGCCCACTCGATAAATTATTTTGCCCACCCAGTAAATAAAACTTTCCCGGTGCCCACCCAGTAAATTCTTTTGTCCAAAAGATTTCATATCAGAGATATGTATAAAAGCAAAAACATGGGGGTTGTTTCAGGTGAAAGTATGATAATTTTCCCACAAACCGGGTCATTCAGAATCCTACCACATCGTGACCCTCCACGAATGTCCAGTTTTGATTGTCGCCCCCCCCCCCCCCAGTATATTACTTGTAACGTGATAACTGCATAGACGTCATGGCTTATATGAAAATTACTAGTTTAAGTACGCCCTCTATTTTATTCCTTTGTTTTCCGTCAATATGTAAGAATTGCTCTTACATATCTGAAGAGTTCTAGCATTTACCACCAAAACATCATTACGCAGATACTAGGAAGATTGTAATGACCCGGGACCAGGCGATTACGAGGGCCGTTTCAGCAGAACATATTTATAAAAATATAATACAAACGATACACACATAAGAACCGTTAGAGATAACAAACAAACATGATCACCTCACAATCGTATTCAACTGTAAGCTTTTAGGCATAACGGCAGTGTTAGCACTGTTATGTTACGCACATAGCGTTAGCACTGTTGTGTTACGCACATAACGGCAGTGGTAGCACTTGTGTTACGCACATAACGGCAGTGTTAGCACTGTTGTGTTACGCCCATATCGCGAATATCACGTAAACATATCTCGCGTATCCAGATCACGATGACCGGGATTGTCGTAGTGCCAATCGTGTAAGATATAAACGGCAAATGATTATGTCGAATATGAAGGGGGGGGGGAGGGGACTTATCACAGGGGCGGGGCGCATTCCCTCTGTCCCCGCCTTAAAGTATAAATACCAGATGAATATGATTGTATTCATATTCTGATGCACTCACTTTTAAATTACGAACTGAATTCAAAGTTTCAAGAAAACCGAAACATTTTCTTTTGCAGTTATACATTTACGACATCACACTTGTTTGTTTCAAGTTCACTTTTGCTGCAAAAGATTAAAATCTTAAAATCAACATATCCCAAAAACGGAGTACAAGTATGACTTACATTATAAACATTCACCAGGATGGTTCGATTACATTGCCCTTTTACTTGTCAAAGTACATTGACATCTGACCGATATCCTTTTTATTGAAAAAAAGGTTTACCTGCTCAAGCAGTTCAATATGCCCAATTGCTGGTATTTTCTTCTAGTAAAATGTAACTAGCTTATATCATCTGAATACTCATTTAAAAAGCTAAATACTCTCCTGATCCAAATTACTACTTATGTATGTCAAATTCCTGCTTTTTCCTGCGAGTTCCTGCTTGCAGGAGGATCTAAAATACATACAAATTGGAATCTGTAGTGCGAAAGGACAGGCCTTTCAATCGCGCGCTACTGACAAAGCTGGTCCTTAGCGTATATGGTTTGTAAACAAATATAAAAAAAAAAATAAAAAATCAGCCTCATAGCCAAAATAAGACAAAGAACCCGATTATTATGCTTTCATGTCTTATCAAACATAAAATAATTAATATGTCACAAAATGCAACAAAACTGCAGATCGACTAGACTATAAATTGTTACTTTAAAAACAAATATATTTTAATGAAAAGTCACCCAACATAGAGTCTGGGCACGCAAACCGACCAATAATCCACACTCAAGCCCAGTCCCCTTACATCGAGACTGTAATCGTATGATCGTCATGATGTTACGTGAAGGCAGTGAAGCCTAAGCTAGACTATAAATTAGTATCCCCTTGGCTACGCCTCTGCTCCTTGCTAGGCTACACATTAGGCTTAGCTTGGCTAGACCACAACAGGTGGATTAAGGGTTACCTAGCTGCTTAGAATTACCACCTTCGATCCATATTATTGATTTCGATTTGGAATGTATCATTGTCGACCAACTTTGCAATTAGACTCTTTAGAGGCCGCTATTGAGGGTCATTCGCAGAGACAACATCAGGAGGCTTGGTATAGTACATCTAGCGCTACCTGAATTGGAATTTACTGCTATATTTTGCTTTCCGATTTAGTTGCAAGTTATTACGGTCGTGTAATCAAATATTATGAACTCTTACGAATTTTGATCAGCTAAGTTTCGAGACGATACTTTGTGTGTGACTTCGGAGACGTCTATCATGCACACTGCTAACCTTGTCTTGTTACTGCTCATAGCAGTGGCAGTCCCGGTTACGCATGCACAATTCGACTTCAATTTCGATAACCCTTTTGGTGGCCTTTTCGACGACTTCTATTCAGATGGCTCTAACCCCGACGATTACAGCTATGGATACTCCCAGAATGGGTTTAGTTTTGGGGGATCCGAATACTCGACGTGGGATAAATCGAGCTACTTTTGGAGTTCCTCGTTCAGTTACTTCTACAGTAGCGGCTTTGGAGCAGACTTTTTCCCCAGCGAGGGTGAAATTCTTCCCGGTGTGACGTTCTCCGATGCTATGAATACTCTTGGCAAGGCAATGAACAAGGGCAACATTCGAAAATCCATGGCATCGCTTTGTAATGACATGGAAGGGATTTTGGGTGAGTTTCTGGACGATTCGGAAGATGTTTGTGAGTACATTACACAAGTTGCTGAAAATGACGAGGCCATTGAAGGACTTACAGACCTGTGCCTGAGTATTGAATTGCCCGACTCCTACGATTCCTATAGTTGGGGTGACTCCTGGAATCACCAATACGATTGGCTTGAGGGAGAGCACTGGGTCGATAAACGAAGCGTCAACGGCGAAGTCGTTAGCAGAAATAAACGTGCTATATTTCTCAACGACAATGATGAAGAATCCGTATCCTACCTGGAGAGATTGCTATTTGATTCTGTTGCCGAAGAGTTTGGTATTGATAATAAAACCAATGTTGTGGCATGTCAAGCGATTGGACATCATATCATAAACGGTAATAAAAACATGAGCGCAGCGTTCCGTGACATAATTTACTACGCGACCGCCGTTATTGTCGAGGTAGGATTCAAGTATTGTCCACGAAATGACAGTTCTGCTTATTCGGGCCGGAGTGATGAGTTTGACGGAGTAACAGAGACGCCGTCTTACTCATATTCGGCTTCGGACTACTCAAATTCGGCTTCGGACTCCGACGATTATTCAGGCAGTAGCAAAGGGTTCTCTGACTATTCATATTGGTATGAAGAGACAGAATACTTCCTGTCTGACGCAGATATTATTGGTGTTTTAGCTCAAACAGTTCTCGGCGATTACAATACCTCACAATATTGCGACCGTCTATTCACTGCAAATGAAACAGGGTCATTGGAAATATTCCGTCAAGAAATGACTGATGGTGCGGTTCAGATGCTCACAGATTATGACCAGTGTGTGAGCAATTTCATGATCTCAAACGAAACCAATGGTCCAGTCATCGCCTTTTTCTTTGGTTCAACAAACTACACTGAGATATGTGCCGCCTTGGTTAGATCCTCTGTCGAACCGGAGGAAGAGGTCAAGCTGGAACTCGATCTGTTTTGGTTTTACGATGAAAACTGGTGGGATTATTATTCCTGGAACGACGATTACTCTGGGAGCAATGACTACTCGTCGAATTCATGGATCGGAGATTACTCTGAAAAAAGCGATTATTCTTGGAGTGAGGATTATTCTTGGAGTGACGGTTATTCGTGGTATAACGATAGCGGGGATTACTCCTGGCAATATGATATCTGGAATGGATATGAACTGGACTGGATGTTTACATTTGAATTATTAAGTCCACATATTACACCCACATCATGGTTATCCGTTCTCGGAAAACTTTACAATGCTGGAAACGCAAGCGATGCTTTTGTGGATTTCTGCTATGCGCTGCCTGATGAACTCTACGTGTTTCAGATGGAAGAAATGTGTGATGGTATTCTTTCAGGGGATATTGATGCTTGGTTTGAATCTTGTTACCAGTTAGGCGCCGATGGATCAGGTGATGGGTTTGAGGAAGACTGGGACGAAGACTGGGTATTTTGGGATCGGTATGGTTTCTTTGATTGGTACGACGAATGGGAGGAATGGCGTGACCCTTATTATAATGGTTGGCGTTGGGACTACAACCTCTACGATTTATCTTGGGTCATATTGGAACCGGTGGCAGAAGTGTTTGGAGTAAATGACTTAAACGAAGAAGACACGTGCAAAAAGATAGGTCGACAGATGGAAAGAAGGGGCAAGGCAATGAACGAGACTATCATTGATATACTTCATCTGTGGGCCGCGAAGACTGCTGGCATAGGATTAACCTATTGTAAACAAACCGAAGATTATGACGGGGACTACAGTCTCTCCGTATCTGATGATGGGAGTGATTCCTTTAACGCCTATTCGGCGAGTTGGTCTTGGTGGTTGAGTTGGGAAAATTCGCTTTGGGACGACTGGTCTGATGGCTGGGGTGGTAACTGGGATGATTATCATTGGGATCACGATAACACATATTTCAGTGACATGGATATACTGGGATTAACCGTTAGCACTTTAAGGGGAGATCCTCACCCTCGAGACAGCTGCAGTGATATTATAACGTATTACCGTAACGAATCCTTAGATATATTCAATCAATCTCTTGTTGATGGTGTTCTCAACATTCTGGGGAATCAGACGCTCTGCTTTGTTAACTTCAACATTACACAGTATTACCATCCGGGTTTTTTGGAAACCTTCTTCAGAAGTGACGATGTAACTGATGTTTGTAACATGTTGACACTGGCATTTACTAATCCGGATGATTTGGAGTTAGAAATGGACTTCTTTTGGTTCTTTCAAGAGGACTCATATTCCGAGGATTCAATAAGCTGGCTTGATTATGCAAATTACTGGACCGAAGACTTTGATGACGTTAATTGGATTGTCGTGTTTGATTTTCTGGCTCCACATATTACACCGGAGTCATGGATATCTTTGTTAGGGAATACTTACAACGCTAGAAATTTAAGTGCAGCGTTCTTAGATTTCTGTTCTGCCCTTCCTGATGAACTATACGACTTTGAAATGAAAGAAATGTGCGTAGCTGTATCACAAGGCAATTACTACGAGTGGCAGTACAGTTGCGAAGAGCTGGCTTATGGGTGGTGGAGGAAAGATTTATGGGACTGGGATTATGGTTCGGACTCGTATAGTTGGAATGATGGTTCGGACTCGTATAGTTGGAATGATTGGTATAGCTGGGACAGTTGGTCGAGCGATGGGTACGATTATAGTGACGAGTATGACTGGGGCACCTATGAAGTGGAAAACTTCTTGAGAGGACTATATTTTGCTCTTGAATACTCGATGGAAGTTATCCATGGTGATGTTTACGACATGTGCGATTTTGGAGGGGAATTTCTCGATGCTGACAATGAAGAGTACAATGCAAAGTTTGATGAAATACTCGGGAATATTTCAATTTATCTCATGCACTGGGCTCATGGTACCATTGGCTGCTCTCAGTCCGACTATTATTCCGATAGTTTCTCATTCTCTGATATAAACTGGTGGATCCAGGAAGATATTGTCCTCTACAACGCTATTAGTGGGGTTGTTCTTGGTCTTGGCCGGTACGAAAGCGGTGAAGATTTCTGTACTGACTACGAGGAACACTCTTCGGAAATAGATGTTATGGGAAGGCAGTTTGTCGCAAATTTTTACAAAATCACGACATCGAAGACAAAATGTGTTAAGTATTTTGAGACAATTGAGAGCTTTATCTCAGATGCGACCGCGGAGATGTATGGCTATTCGAGTTTCAGCAATTTATGTACCTATATTGTGGACACTTTTGAAGATTCAGACATTGACCTGGAAGAACCTGACTTGGACGAAGAAGAAATACCGCTTGCTTTTATAATAGGCATAATGGCCAAACTGAAAAGCAGGGATTACGTCATAGATGTAGCTACTGAAGTTTGCGATGACTATGCTGGTATTCTAAGCTTTGCATTTTCTGATCGGGAGGCGGTAGATATTTGTAGTTCTGTGTGGGACAGTGATATTACATCACTAGTAAGCCAATGCGAGGAGGCGTTTGTTCCTCTAATCTACGGGGATGGTTTCCCAGTTGGTTTGAGGCCGTTTCCGGAGGATCAATTTATCAATGCTATGATGACAGGATTGTTTGGTATAGATCTGAATGATGTGTCAGATGAAACACCATGTGAAGTACTGGAGACCGTGGTTAATGGTGATAAAGGTGTGATTGAACTAGCTGAGGATACTTTAGATTTGGCTTTGGGGGAACTGATACCGTGGCTTGGGGGTGTGTGCGAAGGCAGGGATTTCATAATAAACGAGATGTTTTACGGCGATGACGAGTATTCCTACAGTTGGTACAACTGGAACTCATACTCGACAGAAGAGGAGTTCATCAGCTTAGAAGATGTTGATGTAATGGTTGGCATTATTACCGGAAAAGGAAGCGTTGCTGGGGTATGTGATGATATCATACAAGCTACCAATAGAGGTGAACAAGCGGTCCAATCTCTTGCGGTTGATCTACGTGAAGCACTCTTCAGCATTATTACCAACCCAGGAAGGTGCCGCCTCTTGGTGAGTTCCGTGAATGATAAGGCTAAAGAAGTTCTACCAATCAGTGCAGATGAGGAATCATCTGAACTCCTGGAAGAATTTACATGGCTTACAGGATATACCACTGTTGACGGATTTTGTGAGGCCCTAGTTGCGGCCATGACTCAGGAAGAAGTCGGTCAGTATAATTTTGCATTTCGTTTGTCTAATAGGCTCAAAAGATGTTCTGTATTAATTCTACGAGGTTCTGGGTAATGCAAGCTATTTCCAGAGTTTGCTTATAGTTCATGTAGACAAGGACATATTTCAGTTTGGTAAAGTTATTTGAGGTTTGACAGTGAACGGTCTGTTAAAGCTTCTTATTCTGAATGGAAAGAGGGAGGGAGGGTCGGGGGAAGTTTGCACTTCCGTCTTTCATTACTTCTTGTTAGCATCTTTACCATTCTCTGTGTAGAAACTAATCTTTATAATGCCAAAGTATCGATGAATTTATGTACATTTGTATCAACTCTAGAAAAAAACCCAAACAACTAACTCTACTAATTTTTGTTCTTGCCATTCACAGAGGAATGTAGGGGTATTGAGGATTGTGCGGGTGTCTGCAATGGTGATGCTACACGTGATTGCGCCGGTGTCTGCAATGGGGCAGCAGATCACGATTGTGCAGGTCAATGCAATGGTGCTGCTTACATCAACAACTGCACGGAATGCGTTGGTGGTAGAACTGGACGTCCCTGGTACTTTGGCGCAGATAGATGTGGCAACTGCAAGGCATTTAAAGGTTACTACGAGGCGTGGGATTGTTACGGGACTTGTGATGGGACTGCCTATCGTGATAGATGTGGCACGTGTATAGGTAAGAATGGAAAGTTAGTTTTATGGTTAATTTTTTGTCCTTTGCATATTTTACACACACACACACACACAAAACAACAATTGTTCAAATACGATAAAAGAGGATACTATCGTTAAAATTCTTCACGTTGAAGATGTCATCAAATTCCTTTATATATATATATTTATTTGTTTGTTTGTTTGTTTGTATGCTTATCGAGCAACTGGGTATGCGTATGCAGTAAAATGTCCTCCGCTACATGGATACAAATACATATAAGTTCAAAAATGTTGTCTTGTTCTTTTCTTACGGTAGCGTCCCAAAAGATGTTTATATAACCTCAAATAATCTCAAGTCATCAATTTAAATGACTTAATCTTGCTTAATTGGCATATAAAAAAACCTCGGCGGAGGTTAGTACTGTTATTAAGTGGTATGAAAATACACCCGTAATTAAAATGGTTGAAAATACCAAGTTTGAAGGCAGCTCAAAAGTATACATCATACATCGTTGTGAGGTATATAAGATTATTTTAGGTCGAGGAACGATCAAGCTAAACTATACTACTATGCTAAGTGCGAGCATTTACCCCTATAGCCAAAAAAACACCTATTACAGAAACTGAATTTATTGCATGCACCCTCATATCAGTTTTCCGCATATATTAGGCAATAATACTCTTTTTTGTAGAATCATCTAAGATCTTACAACATCTGTCAAACTTCTATAGGATCAGAAAACAATCCGGAATTTACTTCTAATTTAACCTTCTTTTTTTCTTCAATTTCAGCACTTTGATATTAGAGATGCGATTACCAATGAAGAAAAACAAATCTTTAACAATTTTATGTAACATTGTCAATATTGTCTTACCTTTCTACTTTTCTTGAATATCAATCCCAACCACTTAATTATTTTCTTTGTTTGTTGCCTTAATAAGCCACGTTCCCAATTGATGTTTCCTTAATTGCAATGCCATAATATAGGATTCTTAGAAAGCATTTTTCCACATAAAATTAATACGCTTGTATCGTCAATAAAGTTTCTGTAGATAAAATTCGGCTAGAATATCTCACATTCGATTGGAAATTGTGCACACCGATCGTTGTGACGACACGGCAGATGATGGTGTCTTTTTCATTGAAAAAAACAAAACATAGGCCTAATATCTTTCTGATGACGTCGCAAAATTGAATATTACAATGAAAATGACGTTTTGTTATACTTTTGGTCACTCACTAGAGATTGTTAGAGATTGAAATTCAAACCTTTAAACTGAACTGACAATTTATGGAATTACCATAAATATTTATATGTATATAATATCGCAAGCATGCATCACGATTACACAGTTAGGTAACCAAGAATTCAGATGAGAACGGGTTCCTGTGTGCCATGGTGGATTCCGACGAGGTGGTATAGGTGGGACAAGCCGAGTGGGAGGGATGTACACGAGAGGTGTGGGAGAATTCGTTTACCAAAACGCCATTACTTATAGACAAGATTGGGTTTAGCGACAGAATACCAACACCTGAATTTAAGTCAGTCGATCCAGCCATGTGGAAACTGTAGGCCTATACTTCAACTTTGACATTAACATTGAGCTCCTTCTGTAGACAGATCACTTACATCCACAAAGGCATAGGATAAATATTTACCAATATATTACAATTGGTTCCGAACCAACTTTAGTACATTGTATAGGGCAACAAAGAACAAACTTGCCGTATACAGAATATAGGGTATATAGACTTATATATCCTATCGTGTGTACAACATGTTTGAAATTTCGTCGTATAATGATCTAGCATATTGTGTTATCATGCATGGGAGTACCTCTTTACAACAGCTTTGTATGACCGTGTATGCATTTACACAGTACGCACAGGCCTGACAAGAGGAAGGGGGAGGGGCTGGGGATCCGGGGAGGGGCCGAGATCTCAGGGGGAAGTAGTGCAGCCCCGGACCCAGTGATGACAATTAGATGGCACTGGGGAAATGGAATTTAAATAATATGTTCTCATTTTCATAATGGCATACAGAGGGGAGGGAGATGGGGGATGTCAAAACCGTGGTCCCGGGGTCCACATTTGGCTCTCGACGACCTTGATGGTAGAGATCCTCCGCATTGTTTATTTTAACATGCTTATCCGTCTTGCAAATTTTAAAATATGAGCCTTATAGTTCTCACCATTCAATAAAAGAAAGACTACAGCAAAAGAAGATCTAAAGTTACTAGCAAGTCTCTTTCATGAAGATTACCAAAATTTTAAGACTTGTTGATTCGCTCTCATTGAAAATATGTGTCGTCTTATATGATTTACAGGCGCGGATCCGGGGAGGGTGTGAAGTGTGTACACCTGTCCCATTTATCAATCACTCTCCCCGCACCCCCTCCCTCCACAAATCTATTAAAGGTAGTTGTCATGTGTAGACCTAATTTATAGCTTGTAATTATACGCATCAGATTGCACCGTTTTCACGACAGATGTATAATATCATGCTTTATACAAGGCAGGACCTCCAGACCCCCCTACATCACGGGGTGTCGGCATGAACGACGCCTCACGTAAGTCTTAGAATGTTGTTAGCATTGTCCTCCGATTCTAGTCTGCTTCAGATAGACAATTCAAACAGCTAAGTATTCTGGTATACCTTCACACGATTGACAGACATGTTGTGTATGACTACAACAACTCCCAGTTCGGCAAATACTTTTGTAGATGTGTTTAGAGACCGAAGGTGTACCGTTTTGTTTGACAAAGCCTTGGGAATCAATCAAACCGGCCGCTGAAATATGATCGATCTTCACTCTTAGTTATACACGTTGTAGAAGTTACCTTCTTCCACGTGGAATATTTAATCATTTTTCCTGACGGTGTATGTAAACTGGAGGAAATCCTTAAAATTAATGGCCACGTATATAAACCATCTCTTAGGATTATTGTACATACGTGCACGTCAAGCAGGGCTTAGTGGGTCAAAGTTGTGGCACCAATTAAACGCCTTCCCAATGGGTCATTGATTCCTCTCCAGCGGAATTTGTTTTCATAATTTGAACACTTACGAGGGACTAACGTTAACCAGGGAGCTGCTACTCTAACGTTAGAGTAGCAGCTCCCTGCGTTAACGCTGGAGCGTGCCTGCGTATGTGGTACCGTAGTAGGTATTCCTTCAAGTTAGAGTATTGGGTAGGAGTTAACTGAAGGCCATCAGCCCAGTGCATTGTGTTGAAAGTGCGTTTAGATTTTGATAAGCGATTTGGGCTTTCGGGGCAAAACTTTGGGACCAAACGCAAACTTCTCCTTCAGCATATACCTAAGTATACTCAGCCGTAATGCAAACCATTATTTCAATGAAAATATGTATGCATGTGTTATCATAAATATTAGTTTAGGTGTGATTTATCGCACTAGCTTTAACTCATTGTGCAGCCATTATTTTACTGCTGTTATCTGAAAGGCATATTTTTTTGTATTGGTTTTTCATACAAATGCTGTTTCTTGAAAGAATCCATGTCGACAGTTTATCATAGATCATTCATATCATTTTATAGTTGCCGTGGTAACAGTCGATAGTATTGGTATCACAGGTGACGTTATCACTACTCCCGAGTAGTAGTAAGAAGAGAGAGCAATCACTCACCACGAAACCGTCCCAGCAATGACGAGAGGCAGGCTTCATTTACACATCTTTAAACTCTCCATCAATAACAAATTAACGGACCCCCCCCCCCTACCATTGCACCATTAGAGACGTCTTAAGAAATACGCAGTATACTTCTATCATTGGTGTTGTGGTGTGTTTGAGCTCAGTAAGGGGCTCAATAGTGAAGAATATTTTCAATGTAAAAAAGGGTGAGGGTGAAAGCGATTAGCGAGGGAAGAGGATTGAATCTGGGGGAGCGGCACAAACTGGGAGGGACACTAGAACATGTGACTTTGATTTGACTATGAGAAAATCATAAAATTACATGTTCATTTTCCAACAGAATAAATCTGTGTGCATTTCATACCGCAAATGACAGTATTTTAAAGTTTTTCACTGAGAGAAAAAAAAAAAAAAAAAATGAACGGACACCTTTTCGTTACAAAACTGGAAAGTTTACTTTTCATTTTCAAAGGCCAGGGCACTTCTAATTTACGGAAATGGAAACTGTCAGGTTTCTCACAACAATGGAGGGAGGGCACACGCCCGCTTACACCTCCCCTTATCGGGATGGGACGATCCACTGGTAAGGGGGGGGGGGAGGGCGCCAAGCCATATATATGGTTAACAGCAATTAATGTCCTATGTGTTAGCTGATGTGTATTTTGTGTTTCATAGATCAATTGTGATTTGTTTAT
>JAAAKB020051002.1:0-14081 GCA_010014835.2 Apostichopus leukothele
AACGATTGATGACGATTGACGTATATTTGTTTTGTATAGGATTAAAGCCAAAAGTTTCATGTAAGTTGTTTTTCCTTGATGACGATTGACGTATATTTATTTTGTAACGATAACGATTTATGACGATTGACGTATATTTGTATTGTATAGGATTAAAGCCAAAAGTTTCATGTAAGTCGTTTTTCCTTTAACCCCTTTGATGTAACGAATAATATGTGTGTAATTTAAGAATGATTTTGTGTATGAAAGGTACGGTTTTATTTTACGTCACATAATCAAATGTGTTTCAAGATATTTGCATTGAGAATTCTGTTCCATGATTATTGATTTTGTGTAAAGTTATGTATTCGTGTAGGTAATTGAATATTGTCATTATTGTTTATCATTAGTTCCATTTTCCTTCTTCGCGACCATTTCTTATTATTGTTCATATTTATTTAATCACCAGATAACAGATCAGATTAACAGATTAGATTAACAGATTCAGATTAACAGATTAACAGATTAGCAGATCAGATCAGATCAGATCAAATCAGATTAGCAGAATGAGTCTGGAACTGATTTTAAATATATGCTTAATTCAACGATTTAATATCTGCGTTGTGTGAATTTTTGGATGTGTTACTGTCGAAAACTAATCTCAGATTAGGAGATTTACAAGGAGGGCTTACCTGCGACTTGAGTTCCTTGACATCCTCATCCATTGAGTCCCATTTACTATCTGTTGCTGTCAACATGGAAAGGCTCTCTCTGGACTCAAAATCTGATCTACTCAATGGCTGTAAAAAATAGAAGATCTTTGGTTGGTTACTAGGTAAAATCCAGAGAATTTGGGAAGGAAGGACATGACAAACTCCAATCTACAGCTTGTTTTCATACAAGGTTACGACTCTATACCTACTGTACTAGCAGATAAGCCACTAGCATAGGCGTAGGAGCCTAATTTGATTTGGGAGGGCTGTAACGACTTGCCCGAAAAATATAACCAACATTTTTCGGGCGTAAAACATGTTAATGTCCATATCATAGGCATGCGTCGGTTATTACATTGCATGCCAATCCATTGCCGTGTTATTACCCTTCCATATTGGCTATCATTTTTGGGGAAGTCTTTACAACAATGATGATAATAATAACAAATATAAGTTGAACCATTGAAAAACATGTTGCACTTTATTTTCTTTCAGTAGGTGCCCGAAAATTTCTCAGCATATTGCCCGAATTTTTACAAAATTATTTGGTTGGGGGGCTGCAGCCCCCCAGCCCCCCGCCTCCTTTGCATATGGCCACTAGCATAAATTCCTTAGAGAACACATACATAAGGTTTACTTCCCGAATGGAGACTATGAAGGAGGGAGAAGTGATCAGAATATCAGATGAGGGACCAGGAGGCACAATGCCAAAGATTTATCAATTAATTAGTGCAAAGATTTATCAATTAATAAGTGCCAAAGATTTATTAATTAATTAGTTTAATTAGATGGGAAAGAGCATAGCTAGACTTCAGAGAGGTATGAGAGGCAAGTGTAAAGTAAATGCCTGTATTTCTCATCAAATCCACATAAATATTTGATGAATGGTAACATAAAAAAAATGTGGATTTAATATTTACACTTCATTTTTGCATTACCATTTTCCAGTGTGTTAAATAAACGTTGAATCCTTCCTTCCTTCCTCTCCTACAAGATTTTTATATACCTTAAAATCAAATGGATTAGTTTTGATAACCTGACAAGGTACCATGTCATCTGCCAAAAGTAGAATGGCCTCATGTATTGCCATTACCAGAATCAGCTTGATTCTCTGAGAAAAATGTGTCACATTTACCAAAACACAGCTTATACCAATAAAGGAAAGATGGGGTTCATTGGTTGAGAGAAGTTATGATTAGATACGTGAGCATGTTATTTGAGAATGTAACACAGTTTAAATTAATCACAGCCATGTCATGAGAGCACTGCAAGGGATTAAGAAAAAAATATTTACTAAACAGAGAAAGGATTATTCAGTTGAGGTTGAGGAATGTAAGAGTACAAATGAACAATAGGTATTCTAATTCCAAGTACCTCATTTTGCCAGTTGATGATGGTGTATAGTGCCACCAGCTTGAGGCAAATGCAATTCAAACTGCAGAGGATGTATCATTAACAAACAATTATACACAACAGCAACAGAAAACCTACAAAGGAAATAAAATTGATTGCTGAAACATGACAAGGGATCATTATGAGGGGAAGGAAAACAATTGGATATTGTTATTACCCTTCCAAGGCGGTGTATTTCGTCTGCCTCTGATAAGGCCAGGGATGAATTCAAGGACGGACAAAATTCTGACTGGGTCTCTGATGGCAGACTATTTCTTCTACCGAATAGCTGACGTTTCTTGTCAACCTGCAAGAACCAAAAGGAAATCTTCCATTTATAAACAGAAACAACTAAATGCAAGATTGTGCTAATAATTACCTTTCATTTTTTGCTATGTGCGGGTGAATAGGGTGGAAGGGTTGAACCCCCCCCCCCCTTCCTTGATTTGCACCTGTCTACTACATGATTGCAGATCATAAAATGTCATGCCATGGATTAAGAGATTACATTCTAAGTGATGGTGAAAGTACAAGATGACCCCTCAGACTGGTCCTAGATCAGACCACACGGTATTTTGACCACACGTACAGAAACAAAGACACGAAAGTCACTTCTTGTCTTCATCTTCACCCAAGAAGAAACTTCTGCAATATGTCATGATAGCAGAAGAACTTATAAGAAACTGCTTATAAACTGCAAAAAGACATTTCAATCCTAATACTACTTCTATCCTTTCTTGATGATTCTGAAACTAATTTACCATGGCTGCTTGTTTGAGTTCGACTATTTCTTCAAACTGTTCGTCCATCTGTCTTCTGATTCTCCCAAGTTCCTCTTCCAACCCTGCGTCATCTTTCATCCCCTTTCTAACACTCGGCCGCTTCTTTGAAGCTTTTGGCTTTGTGAGTTGGTCCATCTTTTCAGTAGTCCATGGACTCTGTGGCCTCTTGGAGTAGTCTCTCTTCTGCCAACAGTTAAACCACATTATATAAATCTGCTGACCAAACTTGTCATATTTAATGGATGTTCATTTACAGTATATACAGTGTATATGTCAGAAATTTTTTCATGAATGTAAACCAAGCATTCGTCAGGGGATGCAACACACTGTACCTTTATCTATATACTACTTAAATTCATGGATCAATACTTCCATATTACAAACTTATTAAGCTGGCTTTGGATGAGTTTGCAATATTGACAAAATGGCGCAATTACAGTATTAGTTTTTGGTGCACCAGTGACACTTGACCAACAGTGAATACTTAATCAAAAATTGGTATTTTTTTTTTACCTTCCTGCTTTATCAGTCATGAACAACTTTAAACCAGATAAAGTGTACAAAAACAAGGTCTAGCTGGCCTAATTTGCATATACCATTCTGGGCAGAAGTCATCAAGTAATGTAGGATTAACTACTGTATCAGCTGACTAGCACACCATTTTATAAAGACAAACACATTTCATCAAGTTCTTGTACAGAACTTAAAAGTTCTACCTTTCAAGTTCAAATTTTGTGGTGAATCTTACCGATCTATTCAGTTCGCCCTCCAACATTTTACACTTCCTTTCCAATCTCTTCCGGCTAGCTTCGGATTCCTGCAACCTTCTCTGCAATGAATCCGTCACCTGGCGTGTCGGTGTGCTTGCCCGGGAAGGTGGGCCTAACTTGGGTAAAGACCGTCGGCTCTGTGAACTATCTGAGGGTACGGGACTACCCCTTGGCGAGGGACCTTTTCTTAGTGATAAACTTTTCTTGGCGGAAACATTTTTTGTCTGAGTTGCATGTGAGTTGTCTTCTTTCTCAGTTATTCTGCTAAAATCTTTTGCAGATTTCTTTGAGTCTTCAAGAGATGATGATGAGAGGGAAAAACTCTGCAATGAAGAGATGACACATTTTGGGTTAAGTTTTGTTCCTCTTCACCTGCATCATAATTATACTCCATACATATATATACTGCATAATTATACTCCATACATATATAGACTGCATAATTATACTCCATACATATATAGACTGCATAATTATATTCCATACATATATAGACTGCATAATTATACTCCATACATATATAGACTGCATAATTATACTCCATACATATACAGACTGCATAATTATACTCCATACATATACAGACTGCATAATTATACTCCATACATATATAGACTGCATAATTATACTCCATACATATATAGACTGCATAATTATACTCCATACATATATAGACTGCAATGCTTATATCCTCATATCTTTTACTTTAAGTGACTGCATGTACTCTCAGAGAGGTGAAATGTTTAAAATCAAATTTAGGGCCATCGAAAAACTCGGACAC
The DNA here is from genome assembly GCA_010014835.2 of Apostichopus leukothele. Lineage (NCBI taxonomy): Eukaryota > Metazoa > Echinodermata > Holothuroidea > Aspidochirotida > Stichopodidae > Apostichopus > Apostichopus leukothele. Next base: position 4,418 of record JAAAKB020051002.1, read on the forward strand.
AATTTGTTGTGATATAAATCGTTTCTGGTCAGGGAAAATACGTCACAATATGATGCATGCAGTACCATATACGATATCTTTTATAATATATCATTACTTACAGTATGTGATATATCACATTAGCCATATGCTACATATTCAAATGGCCAAACTGTTACACAATCTACATGTAGTTTAGACGTCTCAGTTTTTCGCACACAGGCCTTTCATATATGTTCAGTGTTCTGCGACCTACCAAAGAACGTCAAGTCTGCTGTTAGTACAAATACACGTATGTAAAAATGTGAAATAATTTCCTATGAGAGGAAACTAGACGAAAAGTACACTATACGGCTGCTCTAAAACTGCTTTATACAAACAGAGCATCTATAGAAACCATTAAGAGTACTACTGGAGTTCAAATGACCATCCAAACGTCTTGCACATTATCAAGGATTAATTTTAGCATTCAGATTTGTGCCTTTTGCAGCAGTCTTGAAGGCTCTGAACATTGTCTCTGTACTATATAAAAGACTACATAGTTTATATACTCTGTGAAGAACTGTGTACATACATACAGTACATCTTTGGATTTTTGCATATAGCGTATACATAGCAACTGTGACCATGTTGCATCTTTTGTGATGCTTGATGCTGGATAAATTATTCGCTGACGTTATACTGTAATAGGCTTACCCATCTTAATGCCGACATACATGCTAGAAAATATAAACAGATAAGCCCGATTGTAAAAAGTATGGTATTTTATGTTGGCTGCTTAGGATGTGAAGAGATGGGCATGTCTAAAATTTACAAATTATGTCTTATAGTGGAGTTGTCCACTGTGTAAGTGGAACCAGTACAGGTAGGCATATAATTATAAAAATAAAAAAAAGTGGAAAGGGAAATTGTAGATTATTAAATTTGAGCTGTTTGCATTTAAAGCCAAAAACATTTTTACCCACAAAGATAAATGGTCTAACAATCCTTCACAAACTGTGGAAATTGGCATATTTTTCTCTTTCCCTACAGAATAATAATTGCTTTCACAAGCTGTTGGACACTACTCATAAGTGGAGCAATTTACAGTGTACGCCCTGTATACATCTTACTTCCACTTGGCCATGACCCAAATATGCCGTTTGCAGTCGAGACTTAATTAGCCGTACCGTACCTGCTACACTACAAAGTCTGCATGCCAAGCCAGACCTCACAGCCAGAATGCTAAGAATAAAATCAATACTTTACAACTGAACTCACTTGAAAAATATTTGCACAATCTTCGCTTGCTACTGCTGGAGTTAATGGTTGGATTTAAATGGAGTGGCATTTTGTCATTAATTAAAGACCATAACAGCTATTGTATGAATCAGTCGGACAGTATCACACACAGAAGTTTAATTTTGGCTAAAGGATACTTGACTGTACTACATACATATATACATACATGTATGTGTTTATCATTAGCTAGCAGGCTTACAGTTTATTTAAATACCACACTAGACTGACAAACTAAATCCCACGATCCTATGGTCGTCAGCTTCTGATGTAACTTAGGAATTACAGAATGGATACAAGTTATGTTATTAATACTGATGGTGTGAAAATAACGTACCGACTGTAACTTCCGTCTTTGGTAAATTTCACTAACAAATTATTTCAAGGTTTTTTTTGCAGTATTTCCTGTACTACTATGACAATTTTATACCAGCCATTTTCTCTTAAAACTAAGGTTTTTATTTTCCTAATTTGGAAGATATTCTTGGTTTAAACATACTGGATTCATTTCATTCAAGTCAGTAAAAGAATAACACAGTAAAAGCTACTTTATAGTGTATTTACTATTGTGCTTAATATGTAACTTATCCTCCATATATGTGGTACGAACCAAAAACCAAAAAAACGTCTGCAAATTTACTTAAGTGACAAAGATAACATCCATAGCAGTCAGGAAGCAAGTACAAGGAAGCTCTTCATTTTAAAGTGGTGGGGGGGGGGGGTAGATGGCTGGCATATTGGAACAAGAAGAAGTGGGAATTCTTACTAGAAATATATGTGAATATTACAGTGCAATGTTCAGAGCAAATTAATGTTTCAGAAATCATTGAGAATAGATTAATGGAAAATTACACTTGACATGGTAATGGTACTCAGCTACTGTAACAATCAAAGAAATTCACTAAAATACAGATTTTCACAAACTAAAGACTGCATAGGTCAGCAGGGCATGAAACCAATCCTTCTGAGGTCTACAGTTGGAACCAGTCAATAATTTCTTTACTCTTTCCAAGAAGTTAATCAGCTTATTGGACATATTTGTCATTTGGCGTATTACTTCCCAACAACACGCTTCAATGATATCTGATTCCAAGCATTTATAGATCTATGTAAAAACATCTAGGTTTCTATTTCTATTTAATGTGTATCTTATCTTTAAGAATATAAGAATAAAAATATATAGTATACCATTAATGATCTTCAAAATAGTCACCTTGCTCACAACTCTTCCAGAAGAAGAGATACAGTAAAATATTACAACGTTGAGGAAAACACAGAGAGCAGCCTCATCTAATAATAAGAGACAAGCATCTAAATTAAAAAGGACAAATATGTCTACAGATTCCTTGCTTCAACACAGTTCATGCACAGCTATGTGCTGAAGTGTTACGGTGGTCCAGTGCACAATAACTAGTAGCGAGTTATAATGTTATTACTTACAAGTACACGCATTCACACAATGAATTGCAAACAAACAATGAAAAATATATATTTTCTAGGCTGCCAGGAGTATATAATTTATCACCCTAGACAATATTTGTTTTTTCTTTTATACATAACTAAAACAATTAAGAGGCTTGACTATCACTGTGACTGTGTGACATCCATGTTTGATCTTGAGAATGAGATAAGGTGTTGTAAATGTATTTTGAGAATTCAGAATAAACAAATCTAGAAAGGTCATCAGTTCAAATCAATACAACAAGCGATGTCTGTTATTTGAGGTTGTGCTTGGGTGACATCAAGGAAAATCCAATTGAGTGCAAAGGTTAATGTCATGAAGGAAACATGAAACTCTGGTGGATTTAAAGATGACTGGCTGTGATTCCTGCTCAAGAGACTAAATTTAAAAGTAAATCTAGGCAAATACGGTAATATGCCTTTATGGAACAATTTATCCTGCATAATAGTATGCAAATTTGGGAATATTGCTTATATATCTATGCACAGTTTGCATATATGTGAAAGCAATCCCACTGTACACAGGAAACATAGTGTTTCATAAGAGACACAAAGTTCAAATTGTTGACAACTGCTACACAAAATTTGAACACTAACATTCTTTCCCTGGTGAATTATATACGTGGTACAAAGTTGAGGCTTCTTTTTTTTTGTTTAAATGTGACACATACAAATGCTAATGTTTAAAAAAATACCAAAACAAAATGGCCCATTTGAAATACCGGAGATGTCACCAACTGTTTCCAAATTGCCGACACAACTCACAGAGGTCTATAATTCATAAAATACATCAAGAAACCTCTGTTTGATCAATACATTAATTACTAAACCTTTGTTTCCCTTTTTACTACAAGTACAAAACCAAAGAAATCCAATTTTGTGCAACTGTGTATGTAGCCTATATCATAATGGGCCTATTTTGTACCCAGAACTTGCAAGTTCACAACTTCAGAGGTGATACCAGTTTCACTTGGTAATTTGAATGCTTTCTTTCCCTGTGTTTATTCCTGTAATAATTATGTGTGTTAGAATTTGGATGGGAAAAAATGCCCTTTAATAGGTTATAATTGTGTACATGCACAAAATTCATTTGAAAAGCAGCTGAGGTTGAAAAAAAGTGGAATTTCACAGAAAACTGACAGACCTTATACTGTTCTTAAGTTGCAACCAGGTCAAGTATGCAAGTACTATCCTACCTACACACATCTGGTATTATCTGACTGTCAGTTGTAACAAACTGCATGTACACAAACCTTGGCAGTACAGTGACTTGTATGTTTGTTTACTGTACATGATGAATGTAACTGCAGCAAAGTGTGGTCGTATAGATCATACAATTCTGTTGATGATACTGCCACATTCCACAAATATAATTCTATTCTTAATGTACCTCCCTCCCCTCCACCCCCCCCCCTTCCCCTTTTCATTCCTGTCCCTACCTTTCATCACAAAAACACATTGTTAACTACTGTAATATTAACTTTCAAACTGCCATCAAACTTACAAACTGACTACAGATTACTCAATTTACTCTAAGGTAGATTTCAAGCTATATATTTCCATTGTGAAGGCATAAAAGATCTTCTCATATCAACCACATCTCATCTTTCTTTTTCTTTTTTCATGTTGGGCATGCATTGTGCTTAAAATACAGCATCTCTCATCACTATATACACATCAAAACCATAATCATATAAAAACTTATTGTACCTCATTTCCGGAAGCGTTTCTCTTTGAGTTGTTCAAATTCTGAGATGACTTCTTTTCCCAGGTGTCTCTGAGTTTGGTAAGGTTCAGCCGATCTAGGGCAGAACTCTTATCCATCGTCGATGTTTGGGCATACCCCGCCTGGTGACCGAGGTCCTTCTCCAACTCGCCAATCATTCGATCTTTAGCTTTTATCTCATCAATCTGCACCATTCATGAAACGGTAATAAAATATACAAAATCTAAAAACCTCATCACACATTCAACCTTGACGGTCTTAAAGACCTATTCTTGCTACTACTGCATAGCAATTATGACAATGTACTGTTATGCAAAAAGCTTGAGTCTATTTGCATAGTTCAATCATATGAAAAATGCAAACGAAAAACCATCAATCCGGTTTTATGTACAAAGTAGTCCTCCAAAATATTAACTGGAGTCTTGTATTAACTTTTCAATTCATTTCTGTACCATGTTATGCTGTGGTGTGTACTATTACACTGTCCCTACTGTATGCCTAGCTAGATAGCACCACTACACAATGTCTGTCACTCTCCCTTTCTCAAACAAGGACGGTTCCCTTAGCAGAGGGGTCCAATCGAATGACACATTTGTCAAATACCCCCCAGGGAATAACTTATCCAGTATCACATAAGGTAATGCTATGCAAAATTGGCAAATTGCTATACAAGTACAAAGGATGTATATAAATAGCAAGTATATGTACACAAGGAACCATATCATTTAATAAGAGCAAGTCCAGAGCCTTCAAAACTGCTACCATATGTACACAAAATTTGAACGCTAAATTATTCCATGGCCCTTGTGTCATTAGTTCATACTGGCAGTTGAATCTCAGTGACTGAACCGAGTCATTGTGAAAAGTGTTCACTTTGTAGCCTACAATTTCTTATTCGAAATTTTTGGTATTAATATTTAATTTGGCATATATCACTCCTTCTGCTATTTTAGCAAAACAAAAAACAAAAGTTTATTGTCATGATTATGTCATTACTAACTAGACAACAGTATAAAATAAGAGTGCAGAGTTTGCTATCAATTAGTTTGTTCTATATTCCAAAATAGATTTCAAAATGATGCTTTAATATTCAATACGTCCAAACTGCTATCAAAACATTGCATAATAAAACTATGACGATCTTTGCAATGATCTCTATCCTTAATCAGAGCCAGAGCGGTAATATTAATTCCGAAACAGTAAGAGTCCATAATCGGGAGCAATGGATTATCTAGATTTCATAGTTAAATTCCCTTTCAAGAAGGCTAAATCCAGAAATGCAAGAAGGGGAAAAGTTGTTGTAATATTTAATGTACTGTCTAGCATTAATTATAAACTGATAAACTGAATAGATGACAGCTATAGCGTTCATTCAAAAGTACAACAATCACATGACAACAACTTTAGGGACTGCCATTGTGTGGTGACTTCCTGTATAGTGTGTAGTGATTTTTACTCACACTGATTTGGTGTAAACAAACTACAAAAGGTGTTTATTGATTGTAGTGGTGCAATAATCCCCCTCTGTATTGATTTCTTGATTCTACCTCCTGAGGTGATCTACTCCAATTAGAGTTGATATATCAATCTGCCAAATTGGTCTCCTATCTCAAAAAAAGTACCACAAGAAGGGGGGACAGGAAAGACATCTTTTTTTTTATATCTCTTTCAAACAGGATCTAGATTTTTTTTTGTGGCTTGGTATGTTGAAGAGCTTGAAAAATGGGAAGTACATGTGCCGAAATAAATCAAGGTAATTGAGGCAACTTAAAAAGACCACTTAACAGACCATCAAAGACCAGCTCATGAAATTTGTTTACCTGTGAGTAAAGAGGCATGTTTTTCAAGTGACTAAAAGTGCCATGGATGGCCAATGAGTCAGCTATCTAGTGAAGGGTAGCATTTTCAAAGTGAACACCTCTGAAAGCATATTCCCCATACAATGCTGTCGCACACCATTTCATACAGTCAATATACTAATAACTTGAAGTGAGCCTGGTTTAAAACAGTACATTATTTTAAATAATGTGGAAGAACTAAGTAATTGTTAAAATTAATATTTCTTTGTGTGGACATTTCATTTAGATCAATTTGCAACCTTACTTTGAGCAACAATTGTTTTGTAAAGTCCAGAGAAGTATTTACCATATTAAATGTTTGTTGTAACCACACAGTTAAATCTACTAAATGCAATATTAGTTTTAACCTCCTTTATATCAAATTTTTAAAACAAATTTTTCAAAACCAGTTGAGGATACTGCAATACCAAACAGCACAACAAACAAAAACAAGCACAGAGCATTTGAAATTTTACCAACAATGGAAATTTAAAAAAAAAAGGTGAAATGAAATTACCAGGATGATAATATCCTTTCTGGCTTCTTTCCGAAGTTGTTCCATATCTCTTTGATGTTCATCATTCAATCGTCTCAAGTCTTCAGAACTACCACGACTGGCTAACCTTTCCTTGGCTAAGTCTTCCTCAAGTCTTTTTCTATTTTTGTTCAACTCTTCAATTTCTTGCTTAAATCTTAAGAAAAATAAAACAAAACAAGAACAATGATAAGAAAGGATATATATAAAAGTAGCAACTGACTTTTTTTCAGGTTTCTTCCATTCTTCATTATTTCTTCATTCATTCTTTATTATTCATTCTTTCATTATTTAATAATCAATTATTTATTGCAAAATACCATGTATTAGGGAAAACATCTATCAACTTTAAAGTATATCTGCATGCTTGTCAAACCACAAGTTACTTTACTATTCCCAGTAGTTCACTTGAGGTTTTATGTTTAGAATAAAAACCTCGAAGCATTTTTTTCCTTCTTGTTTATTCTAATTTGATTTTTATTAGGCAATTTATAGTTTGGAAATGAGAACAAAACTATAATTTTTTTGTCCAACCATGAAGCTACTTTTTCAGACTTAAGTAGCACCAATGACAGTATTTGCAATGGAAACATATATATTTGCTAAAATTTCTCACCTCGTTTTCTCGGAAGAAAAGAGCATTTTCACTTCCTCCCGGACCTCAGTACGAGCATCGTCCTGCAACCGTTGGATGAAAGCACTCCTCTCTTTACTCGCCTCTTTGTTGGCCTTTGTAAAAGCATCTTTCTCTCTCAAAATCTTACTTATCTCAGCACTATGCTGCTTTGCCAACTGAGCCTTTAGGCTTTCTAATTCTCGGTCCTTCTCTTGGCTCAGTCTGTATCTAAGATCGGATAACGCATTCTTCGTTTTTCCCTGCTCCTCGTCTCTGGCCTTCTGAACATCCTTAATTTTTTCACGTTTCAAATTCTTGACATGAGAAGCATCTTCGTCTATTTGTCTTTTCAGTTGTCTTATTTCATCTCTCAGTTGTTGGACTAACAGAGAAGTCTTTTGGTTCTTTGAGCCCTTGGCAAATTCCTGGCTACGCGCCTGTCGCCCAGACACTTTTGTCGTTATTATTCATTCATGAAATCAAACTACTTGGGTGCGTGACGGTTAATTGAAAGTGTGCAGTAAAGCGACATACACATGTAAACCACCATAAGTAAAGAGAACTAAACAACCAAACAAACACAAAGAAATACAAACAAAAGATAAACAATGAATTAGTCACCTCGTGGGTTTCTATTTCCGCACAGAGGTAACAAATTAAACGCATCCAGTTGTTATTAGAACACGACTCTATTTGATTCTTTAGATCAATCCGAATCATCTTGGAATCTTTGATCACCGACCTACCCCACCCCCAAAGGGAAAAAACTAATATTATTACCTCTCGTTCACGCCTTACGAGAGAGGGTGGGTGAAGAGAAGGGGGTGGGAATGGTGGTATGGACTGTATATAAGCTTCATAGCATAAAGTGATGTGATCATTCTAACTAGGGGAGGGGGTGGGGCTATGTAGGGCTACTGCCCTGGCTCAGTGTCAATGGAGGCGGGCGGTGGGGGGGGGGGATGCGAGTAATATGGGAAAATAGATAACTTATTCTCATTTTCATCATACACATATGAAAGGTGACATAATTGTCCCCTCGGATAGACCTGACTGCAGTAAGCATAGTTAATGTACCATAATGTATAAAGCAGTATACATGAAAGATCGTTGAGATGCCCAAGGTTAATTCTCTTCTTATAGATTGTTGGTAACTATTTCCACGAAATACATTTATTTGTCTTTACACGAAGGATAAAGTTCAGCTTACACATGCGCATTGGTACATCATGCGATATAGGCTGTAGTCTAACGTGTTGTAAAGGAAATATAGCAATATTGCTAATAATATATAAAAAAGGATAAAAACGAGAGATAAATCGCATTGAGTTGAAAGGTGATAGACCCGAGCGAAGGCTAATTAAAATCATCCATCGGGTATATATGGTCATTCGAAGTTTCAGTTTGACACCCTTTAAATTCCCCTTTGGCCTTCCATACCGATGACCAATGTGTTGAAATATACACTTTTCAATCATTATCCAACTTGATCTGGTTCAAACAAGTAAGTAAATAAATTACGATTTTTTTCCACCTATTGCGTATGTCGTGCGAAGCAAACCATGTATACTCACGTACTATTGGAATATTTATAACTCTGATTAACTGTACGTTCAATCCGTAATTAAATACACATCATGGTATTGAAGAACATTAATTCAGGGCAACCGGTACTAGTGAAGGCCCCATTAATTGACATCACACCTCACTGACTTGTATCTTATGCAAATACGCACTCCGATCTATCCTATACAAATACACAACTTGAGAGTTTGTAATATAAGGTTTTATGTTTATACATTTGATGTCAATTCTTTCAAATTTGATGATCTGCACTTTATTTTATTTACTACCAAAAAAACTTGAATTTTTGTTTAAAACATTTTATATCAACCGTTATATTGTGACCCTGTCACCCTCTCCTACCCCCCTCCCACTGCTCCAAACCGCATTCGAATTATGTAAAATGCATTTGTTAGTAAGATTTTCTTTATTAATGATACTGATCAAAATGTAGCATATATTGTTTTTAAGTAAAGGCACCGATACGTTTCTATTATGCAATAATGCAATGTCCAATTTCATCTCAATACCTATCAAGAAATATAAACTATTTTTTTGAGGGGCAGGAGGGAGATGTGCGGGCGTGGGATGATGGAATATTAGACCCCACACCCCCCCCCCCTCCTCTGACCGTGATGTATGTATGACACCCTTTCAAATGTCGATTT
>JAAAKB020051110.1:0-14081 GCA_010014835.2 Apostichopus leukothele
CCACTTCATTGATCAATTTTCCAGGATAAACAATTGAATATCACACCTTCTTTGCTGTGAACTTATTAAGCCTATTTATATCATATGAAATGTAATTTATATTGTTCAGATTCTTTTGTGAGTAATTAAATTGAAAAGAAACAGGTTTTATTTTACATTGATGAATAGCCACGGACAAGGGTTGCACTGTAGCTGGTTCTGACTGAGTGGTGGGCACTAGGACGATGGTCGTGGGAGTCATCAAGTAATATTGTATGTGACCATTTTAGCAGATGGGACTACTGTATACTAACATGTATGATATACTGTACTACTGTATACATGTGTAAAGCTGTCAGGTGATTTGACATATAATTCTGGTAAGTGGGTACACAAGACAACCACCGACAATTACATACACATTGTTCACACATGTGCCATGCCTTTGTCCAATAAATTACGTCAAGACCTGCTGTAGTACAAAACTACTGTGAACACATAGCTACTGTACACACAAAATGCAAACACAAATTTACATTAAAACAGTCTACTACTAAGTGCTGAAAGAGTGAACATTGCATGTTTTATAGCGAGTTCATTCTTTTTTATTGGCAATGTAAGGTTCCCACATATGGATCCTTCAGTTGGAACGACTGCACCAAGAAGCTTCAATGAACTGCTTAAATAACAACAGGTTCCAAGGTTCCTTGACAACCCATAAAATCTAGATCACCTCTTGATTTTACCAATTTACTACATGTTCAGCCCAAAGGCCTCTGAAGAGGGATGAAAAGTTCAGCTCTCCATCACAGAGAGTAATTACCATTGGCATTTCTGCTCAACTTCCTCATAGGAAATAGAGCTATGACTCATACAAGGCACAAACATAGTATTCCTGTCTGTATACATACTACTTCATTATTCCGATTCAAGATATGTACATAGATGAAACTTATCACGATTAGCAACACCTCCATGCCAAGTTCAATCAAAAGCCTACAGAAATTCATCATTCCTATAATCATTTATGCAACAATTGTGGGTTATAGTGTAAAGTTTTCAAAAGCAAAAACAAAGGATCTTCCTACATCCAATCTGCCTGTTGAAAACATTTGCATTCAGCAGAACAAGCAGGCACCTTGCTTAGTACTTTATCCATACAAACCATTTGAGGTAACTTTTGACCTTACTTTTCGTGATTACTGAGGTGTGAGGTGTCTATATAAAGACCTTTTGTGTGGATTAAACTCTGAAGTCAGTTACAATACCAAACACAGCTACTATTTATTTATTATATTTACACTTTATTTATTCAAGGGTAACTTGGTAAGCCATATCTTACCCTCCCCAAGGCCCTTGCTTACAAATCTGGATAAAAAATTGGCATAAAAAACAAATTTTCTAGCTATAAATTTACTTCGACACCAAGACCTTTGGATACAATTCATAATGAAATTTTACTCCTGTTATTGTGCAAGTTTATGACTTCATTTACAGAAGATTAATAATACCAAAGGGAATGAAACCCAACTTGACTGAGACTGTTCTCAGTTTCAACCATGAGATGAGTGTAGAGAGACAAACACAGACTGCAAAAACAACCCATTTCTCTACATCATGTAATACAATTGATACAATGAGAGAATGTTTTAATTGGTTAATTGATTGGAAGAGTAATTAAATATGGAGATACAGGTATACTTACATTCACAATCAAACTGTGTCCTGACTGCACGATCAAAGTCTCTGATAGAGCCATCTATACATTTCTTCCTGAGGGCCATGCTCTCTGCACCTTCGAGGAGCCTCTCATACTCTGCAGCGATGTACAGGTGACGATCCTCAATTCCAGTGGCACCGGTGGACCATACCTCAAGGCCTGCACCCCCATCGGTTGGTGAAGCCTAGAAGATGATACAAATTACCTCTGGATTACTCCGACTGACTTTTAAATGTGACACCAAAGTACATATTAAACCAGATATAAGATATTACTCTTGCACATGATGACCAGACATGCTCTGACCAAACATGCTCTGACCAAACATGCTCTGACCAAACATGACCAAACATGATGACCAAACATTTTTCTGAATCAATCCACAATCTGACATTCTCCCTATTTTTGTGCATTCACATTTTCACTTTTTGGAAACTGAAATTACTCTTGAATATATCTGTGCATAAAGGCTCATTCTGTTCACTTTAAATAACCAGAAAATGGAAATGTTTACTGGTTCGGATGCCTAAACATATTCATAGTGTGGTAAGCCATACATGTTAATATTCATGTGCACACCAAAATGAGGAGGGATTATGTATTGACCAATGCCGCAACATATAAAAGAAGGTACCAAGAATCAGTTATCATGTTGACAAAGTCTATTTACTGACATAATATCCAAGTACATGTAAAAAGCTAATTAGACATACTATGTCAGAGATATGTGATTAAGAATGTTTTGGTCACTGATTAATATTCTGACAATAAACAACACAGTTGATTGTTGATTCTTAAAAGCAATTTCTTACAATATAAATTCATGACATAAATTTGGAGATGTCATGAAAATGTGCTTATTATATACCACCATCACAATACTGGTATGAACTAAATTTTACATTAAGGCCCGCCCATAAATATTCATGGCATGGGAACCAAAAACAATCTACTCATCACAGGGCATCTACCTATTGAATATGATATGATTCAACTTGTGTTTGTTGAGATATCGTGTTTAAAAGCTGTTTTTGACGATTTCCCATTAAGCCCAAGTTGCCCAACCTATTCATGAATATTAATGAGGTAAAACTTGTTGTTGTAAAGAACATGTACTTCGTACTTAGTTACATCACCTTACCAAGTATGAAATAACTCAGACATCCCGTTGAAGAGATATTGACATTTTAAGAGTTTTATGGCAGTCCTGACCACACATCAGTATTAATGAGATGGGAACCAAATATAGTAGGGCGCATCTACTCATCGTAGGGCATCTATCTACCAAGTATGACAATGATCCACCTTGTGGTTGTTGAGATATCACGTTTACAATCTAGCCGTGACATGCACACTCACATACAGATTGCAAAAGTTACTGAGCCTTCGGCATCTTAATCAAACATCTCTTAGGTGAGGTATTAGAAAATTTGCACATGAATGTTAGAATGATATATTTTATATACAATAATTAGAGAATCTGAGCACCCCCCCCCCAGAAAAAAAGGAAAAGAAAGAAGCAAATTCACCTCATAAACACTGTAACAGATGAAAATTAAACATATTGCAACAAAATTTCAACAATTAAAATTATTTTCCTTAGGTTTGGTTTCACTTACATATTTGTCTTAATAAAATAAAATGTCATAAAATATTTGATGATTTCTCATGTGATATAGGAAGGAAGTGATCTCCTAGACAAGCCTACAAAGGTTCTATTTAATTCATTTCCTTTTGCAATGTATATACATACAAATATCTGATATACTTTCTATGATATATTATGTATGTTGTGATAAAACAAATAAATGGTATGATTAATAACCAAGAGGAGAGTGTTCACATGAGGAGTGCATTGCATTATAACATCACAACAGATCAGAAACTGATACATCTTCATTATAATTCACCTAGCCATACTACATTTTTATCAGCATCGCTATATATTTCATATACAATCACAAATTTAAAAAACCCAATATACATACGTTTCCAAAGAACCCTTTTAAGGTATTTACAATCAAAATATATTACCACTCGTGTAAATGGACTATCTAGTATCTTAAGTTCACAAATCATCCACAACTCCAATCGAACATAAGAAAATTCTTATCAAAGGAGCTGTTCTGCAAGAGGCCAGCCAAGAGCTACATGCATTAACTAAGTTAAATACCTCAATTAGCTGTAGAAGCCACTCCTTGGTGTCTTTAGCAATGTCTTGTGGAAGTTCAATGATGCACAATGGTTCTGGGTGGCCCTGGCTGGTATCTTGTCTCAAATCGATAGACTCCATACTGCCATAAAATGTTATAACAAATGATCAATAACTCCTCTCAAAGCAAACAGGTTCATGTCACTTGCCATAACCAGCAAGGGATGTTGGAGGGGCCTGCCACATATCCCTTTCAAAGCCTCCGCTGACCACACTCGTGATAAAGATAATTTTAAGTGAGGAAAGAGGATTAAACGCAATAGGGAGAAGGGAGACGGAAGGGGATTGAGGTGGGGGGGGGGACAAGCATAAGTATTGCATAATTTCTTTCAACTTAATGCATTTCCAAACAAAACAATATATCTGATACGAAAGAACTCACAAAACACAGATCTCTTGCAACAATTCTTTGATTATGAAGAAAAATCCTTGGCCTTTTGTACCTCATAGTCATTATAGGCCAATCACATTGGTATTTTTAATCAGGTGACGCATTCTAGATCAACCCTGCTTGGTGCCAAGTGTGTCACCCTACTGGTGGAATACTGAAATGGCTTGTGAAATACTGATATTTTCTAAATATTTCACTGATATGGAACCTTCTACTATTTTGGAGGTAATTACACCAATTTAGTAATTTCCAACTTGATAGCACTTTCTAATGTTGCAGTTAAATCTGAGCGATTTAATTAAATTGACACATGGCAGAACTTGCAAAGCACTATTTAAACAAGATAGATCTATGAGTTCCTGTAGTTAGCCCAATAACGGAGGCCTTTATGCTTTGGACTACTCCTACTTCAGTTGTCATCCAACCTCTGCTGATCAATTTATCCCCCAAAAAAGAATTGTTATAAGCCAGAATAAAGTGTCTTCTTTTGAGTTTGATCTCAGTTTTACAGACAGGTCAATGGGTATGAAATCATTGGTATTTGATAGGCCGACCCCTTTAAGTTTAAGCCCTCTCAGTCTTCTTGAACCTTCCATTGGGTATACATGCCTTTAACTGTTTCCATGTGGTGAATTTAGAAATTTACTTTTGAATTCATCAAGAAAAGTTTCTATAAGAAGTTTACCTGATTTTATTGATTTATGGATAAAGAACAGGGCTCAGGAAATTTCCCACCTGTGAATATGTATCCAAAAACAACCTGGTAATTAGTCATTTTTTCTGATATATGTCTCTGTGTCAGTTTGTAACGTTACAAATATACTAGGCCTACTCCTTATTTAACCACATAAGCATGAGTGCATCGCTTATGTTACTGATGATCCAGTAGAGAAGCACCAGTGCATTGCTTATTTAACCAATGTAAAGAGTGCCATAATGATTGAACTGTGATATGCCTAAGGTAAGTAAGCATTAGTGCAAAGCTACTTCAGTACTTGAACCGACAATCGGGTAAATATGCAAGAGCGTCATACGGTGAATAGCTTCCTGCATCACTTTATAAACTATAATGTTCTAAGGCTAAGTTTGAACCCCTATCCCAACTACTAGTACAACTAGTACTTGGACCTCCTCCTAGTCCTACCACTATCAGTTCTACTTCTAGTTTAACTAATGCTCCAGTCGCTACAATTCAATCTTCTCTCGTCTGTTACTAATACTAGTGTTACTTAGTGTAATCCAACGTAGCCTAAGCATATGTAAGGCATATGTAAAATTTGTGTCCACGTTACCTACGTTAGGAATAAAAGTTACTTTCCCTGATTTGCTAAACGATCGCTTTTGTGCTATAACCCAAGAATAGATACGACTGTCGGTACTAACCTATGCAGTTTCTTGTGCCAACAATATAAACAGATGGACCACCATGTAACTGTAGACCGCTAAATTTAAAGTAAAGTCACCTGTAGGCTGTACGCCGTAACTTAGTAAGTTTGCAACCTGTTAATTGGAAACGCTGTACATCCACACCTATCACTTTGCATTCCGTCTGACACAGTGGAACGAGTGGGTTCCGTGGTTCATTCATATAAGTCAATGCACCTGTCTGCTGGTACAGTCCTTAACTTTTAGTTTTCTGTGTAGTTGTGTACTGTTATTTTTGTTAATTTTTGCTTTGTTATGTTAGGCGGGGAAAAAAATTCGGTTTCATCAAATTGACAACAAACTGAAAGTGGATATTCTATCTATCTACAGCTAGCATAGCAGGTTTAGATAGAAATGGGCGGAATGTGGAAAGGTGCCCTGTATTAACTATTTTGTAATCTTAACACATCCCTGCACCCTCGGTTTAACATGTGCTAGCTTATGAATATTGATATCACCATAGCGATTTGAACACGTTCCATAGAACACGTTGTGTGCTATTCAATAATTTATTTGATGCCTCTATTTATCATGTGCCGAAATAGCTCAGTTGGGAGAGCGTCAGACTGAAGATCTGAAGGTCCCTGGTTCAAATTCTCCGGAGAACTCGCATGAGTTCTGAACTTTCCCGGGTTTCGGCATTCCTTTTTTATTTCAATACACCACATGAAAACAGAGCAATTTTCTTTTTCCTTTCAATTTAGTCACTTTGAAGTATCCACATTCTCATATTTAGTAGATGGAATACAATAAGGGAAAATGTAACATATGAATTGGCTGATTATCTAGAACGTTTAGATATTTCTATTAAATAGGCATTTGTCGTAAACTTATTTCATGGGCTTAGGAACATTTTCAACATGGGAGCTCCCATGTTGAAAATGTTCCTAAGCCCATGAAATAAGTTTACGACAAATGCCTATTTAATAGAAATATCTAAACGTTCTAGATAATCAGCCAATTCATATGTTACATTTTCCCTTATTGTATTCCATCTACTAAATATGAGAATGTGGATACTTCAAAGTGACTAAATTGAAAGGAAAAAGAAAATTGCTCTGTTTTCATGTGGTGTATTGAAATAAAAAAGGAATGCCGAAACCCGGGAAAGTTCAGAACTCATGCGAGTTCTCCGGAGAATTTGAACCAGGGACCTTCAGATCTTCAGTCTGACGCTCTCCCAACTGAGCTATTTCGGCACATGATAAATAGAGGCATCAAATAAATTATTGAATAGCACACAACGTGTTCTATGGAACGTGTTCAAATCGCTATGGTGATATCAATATTCATAAGCTAGCACATGTTAAACCGAGGGTGCAGGGATGTGTTAAGATTACAAAATAGTTAATACAGGGCACCTTTCCACATTCCGCCCATTTCTATCTAAACCTGCTATGCTAGCTGTAGATAGATAGAATATCCACTTTCAGTTTGTTGTCAATTTGATGAAACCGAATTTTTTTCCCCGCCTAACATAACAAAGCAAAAATTAACAAAAATAACAGTACACAACTACACAGAAAACTAAAAGTTAAGGACTGTACCAGCAGACAGGTGCATTGACTTATATGAATGAACCACGGAACCCACTCGTTCCACTGTGTCAGACGGAATGCAAAGTGATAGGTGTGGATGTACAGCGTTTCCAATTAACAGGTTGCAAACTTACTAAGTTACGGCGTACAGCCTACAGGTGACTTTACTTTAAATTTAGCGGTCTACAGTTACATGGTGGTCCATCTGTTTATATTGTTGGCACAAGAAACTGCATAGGTTAGTACCGACAGTCGTATCTATTCTTGGGTTATAGCACAAAAGCGATCGTTTAGCAAATCAGGGAAAGTAACTTTTATTCCTAACGTAGGTAACGTGGACACAAATTTTACATATGCCTTACATATGCTTAGGCTACGTTGGATTACACTAAGTAACACTAGTATTAGTAACAGACGAGAGAAGATTGAATTGTAGCGACTGGAGCATTAGTTAAACTAGAAGTAGAACTGATAGTGGTAGGACTAGGAGGAGGTCCAAGTACTAGTTGTACTAGTAGTTGGGATAGGGGTTCAAACTTAGCCTTAGAACATTATAGTTTATAAAGTGATGCAGGAAGCTATTCACCGTATGACGCTCTTGCATATTTACCCGATTGTCGGTTCAAGTACTGAAGTAGCTTTGCACTAATGCTTACTTACCTTAGGCATATCACAGTTCAATCATTATGGCACTCTTTACATTGGTTAAATAAGCAATGCACTGGTGCTTCTCTACTGGATCATCAGTAACATAAGCGATGCACTCATGCTTATGTGGTTAAATAAGGAGTAGGCCTAGTATATTTGTAACGTTACAAACTGACACAGAGACATATATCAGAAAAAATGACTAATTACCAGGTTGTTTTTGGATACATATTCACAGGTGGGAAATTTCCTGAGCCCTGTTCTTTATCCATAAATCAATAAAATCAGGTAAACTTCTTATAGAAACTTTTCTTGATGAATTCAAAAGTAAATTTCTAAATTCACCACATGGAAACAGTTAAAGGCATGTATACCCAATGGAAGGTTCAAGAAGACTGAGAGGGCTTAAACTTAAAGGGGTCGGCCTATCAAATACCAATGATTTCATACCCATTGACCTGTCTGTAAAACTGAGATCAAACTCAAAAGAAGACACTTTATTCTGGCTTATAACAATTCTTTTTTGGGGGATAAATTGATCAGCAGAGGTTGGATGACAACTGAAGTAGGAGTAGTCCAAAGCATAAAGGCCTCCGTTATTGGGCTAACTACAGGAACTCATAGATCTATCTTGTTTAAATAGTGCTTTGCAAGTTCTGCCATGTGTCAATTTAATTAAATCGCTCAGATTTAACTGCAACATTAGAAAGTGCTATCAAGTTGGAAATTACTAAATTGGTGTAATTACCTCCAAAATAGTAGAAGGTTCCATATCAGTGAAATATTTAGAAAATATCAGTATTTCACAAGCCATTTCAGTATTCCACCAGTAGGGTGACACACTTGGCACCAAGCAGGGTTGATCTAGAATGCGTCACCTGATTAAAAATACCAATGTGATTGGCCTATAATGACTATGAGGTACAAAAGGCCAAGGATTTTTCTTCATAATCAAAGAATTGTTGCAAGAGATCTGTGTTTTGTGAGTTCTTTCGTATCAGATATATTGTTTTGTTTGGAAATGCATTAAGTTGAAAGAAATTATGCAATACTTATGCTTGTCCCCCCCCCCACCTCAATCCCCTTCCGTCTCCCTTCTCCCTATTGCGTTTAATCCTCTTTCCTCACTTAAAATTATCTTTATCACGAGTGTGGTCAGCGGAGGCTTTGAAAGGGATATGTGGCAGGCCCCTCCAACATCCCTTGCTGGTTATGGCAAGTGACATGAACCTGTTTGCTTTGAGAGGAGTTATTGATCATTTGTTATAACATTTTATGGCAGTATGGAGTCTATCGATTTGAGACAAGATACCAGCCAGGGCCACCCAGAACCATTGTGCATCATTGAACTTCCACAAGACATTGCTAAAGACACCAAGGAGTGGCTTCTACAGCTAATTGAGGTATTTAACTTAGTTAATGCATGTAGCTCTTGGCTGGCCTCTTGCAGAACAGCTCCTTTGATAAGAATTTTCTTATGTTCGATTGGAGTTGTGGATGATTTGTGAACTTAAGATACTAGATAGTCCATTTACACGAGTGGTAATATATTTTGATTGTAAATACCTTAAAAGGGTTCTTTGGAAACGTATGTATATTGGGTTTTTTAAATTTGTGATTGTATATGAAATATATAGCGATGCTGATAAAAATGTAGTATGGCTAGGTGAATTATAATGAAGATGTATCAGTTTCTGATCTGTTGTGATGTTATAATGCAATGCACTCCTCATGTGAACACTCTCCTCTTGGTTATTAATCATACCATTTATTTGTTTTATCACAACATACATAATATATCATAGAAAGTATATCAGATATTTGTATGTATATACATTGCAAAAGGAAATGAATTAAATAGAACCTTTGTAGGCTTGTCTAGGAGATCACTTCCTTCCTATATCACATGAGAAATCATCAAATATTTTATGACATTTTATTTTATTAAGACAAATATGTAAGTGAAACCAAACCTAAGGAAAATAATTTTAATTGTTGAAATTTTGTTGCAATATGTTTAATTTTCATCTGTTACAGTGTTTATGAGGTGAATTTGCTTCTTTCTTTTCCTTTTTTTCTGGGGGGGGGGTGCTCAGATTCTCTAATTATTGTATATAAAATATATCATTCTAACATTCATGTGCAAATTTTCTAATACCTCACCTAAGAGATGTTTGATTAAGATGCCGAAGGCTCAGTAACTTTTGCAATCTGTATGTGAGTGTGCATGTCACGGCTAGATTGTAAACGTGATATCTCAACAACCACAAGGTGGATCATTGTCATACTTGGTAGATAGATGCCCTACGATGAGTAGATGCGCCCTACTATATTTGGTTCCCATCTCATTAATACTGATGTGTGGTCAGGACTGCCATAAAACTCTTAAAATGTCAATATCTCTTCAACGGGATGTCTGAGTTATTTCATACTTGGTAAGGTGATGTAACTAAGTACGAAGTACATGTTCTTTACAACAACAAGTTTTACCTCATTAATATTCATGAATAGGTTGGGCAACTTGGGCTTAATGGGAAATCGTCAAAAACAGCTTTTAAACACGATATCTCAACAAACACAAGTTGAATCATATCATATTCAATAGGTAGATGCCCTGTGATGAGTAGATTGTTTTTGGTTCCCATGCCATGAATATTTATGGGCGGGCCTTAATGTAAAATTTAGTTCATACCAGTATTGTGATGGTGGTATATAATAAGCACATTTTCATGACATCTCCAAATTTATGTCATGAATTTATATTGTAAGAAATTGCTTTTAAGAATCAACAATCAACTGTGTTGTTTATTGTCAGAATATTAATCAGTGACCAAAACATTCTTAATCACATATCTCTGACATAGTATGTCTAATTAGCTTTTTACATGTACTTGGATATTATGTCAGTAAATAGACTTTGTCAACATGATAACTGATTCTTGGTACCTTCTTTTATATGTTGCGGCATTGGTCAATACATAATCCCTCCTCATTTTGGTGTGCACATGAATATTAACATGTATGGCTTACCACACTATGAATATGTTTAGGCATCCGAACCAGTAAACATTTCCATTTTCTGGTTATTTAAAGTGAACAGAATGAGCCTTTATGCACAGATATATTCAAGAGTAATTTCAGTTTCCAAAAAGTGAAAATGTGAATGCACAAAAATAGGGAGAATGTCAGATTGTGGATTGATTCAGAAAAATGTTTGGTCATCATGTTTGGTCATGTTTGGTCAGAGCATGTTTGGTCAGAGCATGTTTGGTCAGAGCATGTCTGGTCATCATGTGCAAGAGTAATATCTTATATCTGGTTTAATATGTACTTTGGTGTCACATTTAAAAGTCAGTCGGAGTAATCCAGAGGTAATTTGTATCATCTTCTAGGCTTCACCAACCGATGGGGGTGCAGGCCTTGAGGTATGGTCCACCGGTGCCACTGGAATTGAGGATCGTCACCTGTACATCGCTGCAGAGTATGAGAGGCTCCTCGAAGGTGCAGAGAGCATGGCCCTCAGGAAGAAATGTATAGATGGCTCTATCAGAGACTTTGATCGTGCAGTCAGGACACAGTTTGATTGTGAATGTAAGTATACCTGTATCTCCATATTTAATTACTCTTCCAATCAATTAACCAATTAAAACATTCTCTCATTGTATCAATTGTATTACATGATGTAGAGAAATGGGTTGTTTTTGCAGTCTGTGTTTGTCTCTCTACACTCATCTCATGGTTGAAACTGAGAACAGTCTCAGTCAAGTTGGGTTTCATTCCCTTTGGTATTATTAATCTTCTGTAAATGAAGTCATAAACTTGCACAATAACAGGAGTAAAATTTCATTATGAATTGTATCCAAAGGTCTTGGTGTCGAAGTAAATTTATAGCTAGAAAATTTGTTTTTTATGCCAATTTTTTATCCAGATTTGTAAGCAAGGGCCTTGGGGAGGGTAAGATATGGCTTACCAAGTTACCCTTGAATAAATAAAGTGTAAATATAATAAATAAATAGTAGCTGTGTTTGGTATTGTAACTGACTTCAGAGTTTAATCCACACAAAAGGTCTTTATATAGACACCTCACACCTCAGTAATCACGAAAAGTAAGGTCAAAAGTTACCTCAAATGGTTTGTATGGATAAAGTACTAAGCAAGGTGCCTGCTTGTTCTGCTGAATGCAAATGTTTTCAACAGGCAGATTGGATGTAGGAAGATCCTTTGTTTTTGCTTTTGAAAACTTTACACTATAACCCACAATTGTTGCATAAATGATTATAGGAATGATGAATTTCTGTAGGCTTTTGATTGAACTTGGCATGGAGGTGTTGCTAATCGTGATAAGTTTCATCTATGTACATATCTTGAATCGGAATAATGAAGTAGTATGTATACAGACAGGAATACTATGTTTGTGCCTTGTATGAGTCATAGCTCTATTTCCTATGAGGAAGTTGAGCAGAAATGCCAATGGTAATTACTCTCTGTGATGGAGAGCTGAACTTTTCATCCCTCTTCAGAGGCCTTTGGGCTGAACATGTAGTAAATTGGTAAAATCAAGAGGTGATCTAGATTTTATGGGTTGTCAAGGAACCTTGGAACCTGTTGTTATTTAAGCAGTTCATTGAAGCTTCTTGGTGCAGTCGTTCCAACTGAAGGATCCATATGTGGGAACCTTACATTGCCAATAAAAAAGAATGAACTCGCTATAAAACATGCAATGTTCACTCTTTCAGCACTTAGTAGTAGACTGTTTTAATGTAAATTTGTGTTTGCATTTTGTGTGTACAGTAGCTATGTGTTCACAGTAGTTTTGTACTACAGCAGGTCTTGACGTAATTTATTGGACAAAGGCATGGCACATGTGTGAACAATGTGTATGTAATTGTCGGTGGTTGTCTTGTGTACCCACTTACCAGAATTATATGTCAAATCACCTGACAGCTTTACACATGTATACAGTAGTACAGTATATCATACATGTTAGTATACAGTAGTCCCATCTGCTAAAATGGTCACATACAATATTACTTGATGACTCCCACGACCATCGTCCTAGTGCCCACCACTCAGTCAGAACCAGCTACAGTGCAACCCTTGTCCGTGGCTATTCATCAATGTAAAATAAAACCTGTTTCTTTTCAATTTAATTACTCACAAAAGAATCTGAACAATATAAATTACATTTCATATGATATAAATAGGCTTAATAAGTTCACAGCAAAGAAGGTGTGATATTCAATTGTTTATCCTGGAAAATTGATCAATGAAGTGGCTATGTAAACACAGGTGTGTATTGATATTATGTATTTGTTTGAACTGTAGCCTGTAGGGCTCCTGTTACTGACCCGAATGGTTTCATGTTCCATCCAGTTGTACAGATTCGGTGGATTAGTGTAGAATTCAAATCGCAGTCAAGGCTAATTCAGCATGTATCGTTAGCACAGTTAAACCATCATGGCATGTAGAGTTTCATTCATTTTAAAAGAATATAGTACCAGAGAAAATCAATGTAATTTGTGGATCATATTGTGGTGTAAAATATCGTGTACTGAAAACTAGTTTACGTGATCTAATGCGCTAGTTGTGAAAATACAGTATGTTTCAAAGGATCTTGTCTTGAATAATTACAAGCAGATGCTCGAAGTTTGAAATCAGTTTTTAGCAAACATGATTGAAAATACCTCAGAAACTTTCTGATTGGTTGACAACCAGACGTGTGTAAAGTTGCCAAACGAACAGTGAGCAACACGTTTTATTGCTAAAATGTGCTAATCTATGAGGGATACAAACCAACTAATAGCTCAACTATGCCACACTACACTAAGTATGTGTGAATTAGGGAATGTGCTGGTAGTCTGCCCAGAAGTGCCCAGCAGAGATTCCTCAAAGGAATTCTCAGTGATTTTAGAGACTGCGGCTTTTGTGGAATATAAAGAGAGGACTGACATATGAAAGGCCTTTCGTTGATTTAGGGCGTGGCTTGGAGATCCAAATTGATCAAACCTTTCTTTTTCATTAACCTTTCACATCTCATTTAAACCAGCGATAATTCTGCACATAACTAAAGTGCATGTTAGAGTTTACTGTGTGTCTATGATCGCTTGACGGCAAAAGCAAAACATTTTATTTCTGTTGTCATTTTACAAGTATTTATTTGCTTTTATT
>JAAAKB020051220.1:0-14078 GCA_010014835.2 Apostichopus leukothele
CGGCTCTTTCGATCTATATATATATATATATATATATATATATATGCACATGAAAATGAAAATGAAAATGAAAATATGAATAATAATGACACGATATATAAGTATATTACATCCGTGGGACAAACAATTGTTTTCCTGAAATAAACGGTTTATGATCTACCAAAGTTGCGTATTATTGAGTTCTTAAGTTCAGGGTAATGCCTTTTTGAGACACGGATACATTTCCGTGCACTTGGGTCGGTTTTTGCGTGAACACCTACACCTTTTATGACTCACGTGTGCAAACCATAACACAAAATCTTCACCCAACGACTTGAGAGGAGGGTGTGTCAGGTTTCATTATTTGAGTGCCAGGTGAAATGAGCCTTATCATACTCAAAAGTTAACTGAATGTATGTCTTATAAGCATCTATTAATGGGTCAGGATATACACTGAGCAAGTTTCATCCAGTTGTTACTATCTCCAGACCCTGTAAACCCTACGACAATCCTCCTCCCCTCCCTCAAAAGAAAGAGGTAGGCTATACGGGAGGAAAGTGTAACGCCACCTCTGGATTTGTCTGGTTTCCCGCGCTACAGTTCTATAAATAAATTAAGTTAGAACACATGAGTATATTTCTTCTCACTTCTTTTTCTACTGGCTCGGCCCGCTCGGGTAGTAGAGGTTCGGTGGTTGAGCGGGGAAAGAGGGTTCTTAGAAAGATGTATCTTTCCCATGTTGTTATAACACGCATGTGCCCCACCCATTTTTAACCCAGCGACAACTTGTGGATTACGTAATAAATGCATGCTCTAAACGAACGAGTTTTACTAGTTGACCACGGTCTCCTAACAATACTTTTATTGGCTGGAGTGGGGAAACTTGATCTCTGTCACACTCTACTAATTTCAGTCTTTCCTCAGTAAGGATTAAATCTACTAATTCGTCCCTGGTTTCTGCTAAGTAGCGTGCCTGTTTTCAAGGTAACGTTCTGCATTGTGCGTACATAGCATAGCGACCATCCACGCCCACAAAACGTGAGCTGTGCATACCGCATTCACTGTTGGCGTATGTACAGTTCGTATTGTGTGCAGCTGCCTTTGAATTTCACTTTTGTGTTAGACCCAACGTGCAGTGGTCGTGAAGAGAAGAAAAGCGGAAAGTTGGAATTATATTGGATTATAAGGAATATTTAATCGCAGGGAAGCAATGGAATCTTGGAGATCTATATTGTCGATTTATCTATTATTTTTTGTTTGTTCAGTTAGTTTTGCACGTAAGTTTATTCATTAACGTTTCTTTTTACTTCAGTCAACCCCTGTGAGTGTTATGTATGCCTCCACAATAGCGCTATAAACTAGTTAGGCCTAGATGCACACACGTTACTGCAACCCGTTTCTTTGGCATTTTACAGGGAACAGTGAACGAAAATTCACTATTTAAAACAGGTCAAGTGAGCGGTCATAAGTTTGGTAAACACTAAAGGGATAGAGTGCACATATGCATAATACAAATGGGAACTTATTGCAGCCATCATTACTTATTTAAAATATGGCATTCGGGTCTTCATTTGAAGTTTTGTTAATGCCTACCATTACACCCACGTTGAGATGATTTTGTTTATTTAAGCCATGTTTAGCGTCCGTTGGTCATGCACTGCCAGCTTAACTTTGGTTTGATAACTTTTAAAATTAATACATGTGTGGCTTTGTTGAATTGATGGTCGTCGTATGGTCAAAAGACAAAGCTTCATTCGAATTGAATTGGAAAGGCGCGTAAGGGTATTTATAATCGTAGATATAAGTAACTTTCTATCCACCTCAATCGTAACTGGCCTAATAATTCCAGCCTTTCACTTTCGTAATACGAGGGTTACCTAGCCAAGCGTGGTTTGGATTTTTGTGTCAATTGGCGGTTGGTCGCGATCGATAAAACAAATCCATAACAGTCTAGATACTAGTTAGGCTGATGGGCCAGACTGACCATTACTAGTCCAGGGATTACCGTATATTATGAAAGTATGATTTATTATTCCATGAAAGTATCTTTTTGATTTTCGAAAAATAGGCCTAGTGGGTAGGCCTAATGTTAGGTCCTATTTCCTCAGACGATTACAATATTATTTCGCTGACTTACTCATGTAGACTATTGTAGGGCTACTGCGAGGCTTAACGATATGCCACATTAGCCTAACAATAAACCAACTTTGCAAATGTGCAAATACAGTATAACCAGGCCTAACTATTATTATTTCCAATGCTTACCGTTCCTTATCAGGACCTCTGAGATGGTGGGGGGGGGGGGGATATTTCACAAGCCCTGATTTGGTGGTGAATTCTGACAAGTAATAATTTAATATTGATAACTTTGCTGGAGAATCAGTCATCCGAAGTGGATATTAATTCTTGACACTGACTGGCAAGAGGTTACATCTATAGAATTTCACTTTCGTTTATAAACTGGGCTAGGTCTACAGTAAAATTAAACAGAAGCTTCACTTTATGGTACCAGAATTCAGTGAATATGTCACCATGGAAATATAAACAGAGACATAAAAAAGGGGCAAAATGAGGCTATGCAATAGAGATGTTGATTGCAAGGTTGCCACAGAAACATATAAAAGAGTTTTTCTTAAACTTTTTGGCCAATTTTGCACATCTATTAGAAGTTTTTTGTCACTATATATAGTATTCTTTTCA
The DNA here is from genome assembly GCA_010014835.2 of Apostichopus leukothele. Taxonomy (NCBI): domain Eukaryota; kingdom Metazoa; phylum Echinodermata; class Holothuroidea; order Aspidochirotida; family Stichopodidae; genus Apostichopus; species Apostichopus leukothele. The sequence goes on from JAAAKB020051220.1 coordinate 2,680, forward strand.
ATTCATCCAATAATCAATAATGCAATATGTTAGTACTGTACATACTTAAAACTTTTGGGGCAAGATATTGTTACCATAGTAACAAAATATACGCAACTGCCTTTGATCAGTGCAACATTTTGATGACAAAAAGTTCTAGCCAAGCCTTTGTACATGTATGTATGCTCTCACTATTCCATATATGAATAAGTTATGATCTGAGTCTGCTGCTAGTCGGAACAATTAACATACATCCAGCAATCGTGTCTTTACTTTATTATTTGCCGAACTCTCATACAGTGTTTATATTTGTATGAAATAGATTTTTCAAATTTTTTTCTTTGCATTGTTTCTCTTCCTCTTCTCTTCTGAGCCAGTATATGCTGGCCATCTTTTTAATAATAATATCATTTGGTTAAATGCCTCAATTCCGGTTCATTACGATTGCTGATGATTTATGTGATTTCATATAAAGCACAGCTGTTGTCAAAAGTCAGAAAGGCATGTTATAAGCCTTGTAGAAGTCATGTTGTTTCTTTGTCAGCTGTTCTTTAGTGTTGTAAACTATCCATGTCATAAAACATTCACATTCGAAGAACTTTTTTAAGTTTTTTGCATGCGTGTCATTTCAGATAAATACTGCACTTTGACTCTGTGGGAAATAAGTTGTTTAAAAAATACATTTCAAAGCCAAAATTACACAAATTTAAATTTAATGTAGAAAATGTAACTTACAAAAAGTAAATTTAAAATGATTTACTATACTAGTTGTAAAGCATAGGAACAAGAGAATGGCAAACTGGAATATTCACATAGGCTTCAGCACTGTACTAAGCACAAGAAACTTTTCAGAAAAGTATAAAAGTTTCCAAGAACCTTGGCAATTCAGTCATCCCCTTTACCTCAATGAACCATAATAAAATCTAATGGAATTTGAATTTAATAAATCCATTGACCCACTTTTGCAATCAGTCTGTACTTATATTGTACATTGATTTTACTGTAGTATCATCTCTCATTCCTGCTAGTACTCATGTTCATCTGTACTAGTACGTACTAGTACATGCACATCTGTACTAGTACATGCACATCTGTACTAGTTAGTACATACACATCTGTACTAGTACATGCAAATCTGTACAAGTGCATGCACATGTGTACTAGTACATGTACATCAGTACTAGTACATGCACATCTGTACTAGTACATGCATATCTGTAATAATTTACATGTACATATAATATGTACTACTACTAATGTACATCTGTACTAGTACATGTATGTACAAATGTACCAGCAAGTACATGTACACTAAAACATGTACATCTGTACTAGTATATACATCTGTACTAGTGCATGTACATCTTTGCTAGTACTTGTACATCAGTACTAGTACATGTACATCTGTAGAAGTACATCAGTATTTGTAGATGATTTGTTATTTGGAAGATGAACTGTAGCTGAAATCTAAATTTTCTCTGCCCTTTCAACAGATTGTTTGTTATATCCTACTCAGTCTTTTTTTCCATTTTAGACTTTATAGTCTTTCAGTTATGTTTGTTTGTCACTCCTTTCTTTGTTGTTTATCACCATCTTCTTCACCACAATACCATTGTCAATGGAGATGAGTCATTGCCAACACTTGTTTGTTTGTTTGTTGCAAGATCTTGATGTGTGGGTGAATGTGGAATGAATCACTGAATAGCATGAAGGACAAGCTCTCACCAAATTACCAATCTGTGTCATTAGTTATTTAGTTTGTCCATTCACCATTTAGAATAAGATTTCTTCAAATTTGTTATTTCACAACCAGGAAGTTGTAAGAAGTAAAGAATTTCTTCCTCAAGTGAAGAGAAGAGGAGACTAGCTTTTTTTTTAATCCTGATCTGTTGCTATGGTAATATTACCAAAGCTGATAATACCTACAGGTATGAACAGGCATTGAGGGGTGGGTGTGTCTTTTTGGTTAACTCTGTGTTCTCCTTATAACTTCAACATCTATAGATAATTTATCAGCACAGCTGGTTGTAGTAACATTTCCAGAAATTCTTCTCTCGTGTAGCTTTTCACATGGATGACTTTTACAAGGCGGTGAATTAATGTTCAAAGCTAAGATAATTAACATGCAAATAATACTGATTTTTTTCTGTACTTGCTTGACAATTAAGCTTTGCTAACATCTACAATCCAGGTTATCCTCAACATAACTTTGTTCTAACTTATAGTTGAGTCTATAGACTGTAGTTTTTCATTCTTTAATGAGTTATTAAGTAACTTTAGACGAACCGTAAGGAACCTAAAAGTGAGACCTTTCCTAAATACCATACAGAGAAGACAAACAGTCATTGCTAGTTAACCCCAAAAGTCCCCCAAAACACACTAATGCTAACCTCTTCGATCGTATGTAAGGCAAAAAAGGTAAAGGTTCCACATCAAGCTGATTGAATTTGATGTCATTTCCTTCCTAACTTTTTTTAATATATCACTAACATGGAGCAAAGCAAGGGTTGCTTAGCAGGTGGTCATGGGAAGGTCAGGACTCTAACTCTCCTGTTTTTGCTAATAACATCAACATAATAATGTTGAAGGTTTCTTCTGTAGTATAAATGCAGACATGTCTTGAGTATTTCAGATGTTTACAGTCCAACTAACATTGTGCTATTTTAAATTGTCATAGTACATTTTCTTTCCCATGTCACTTATAATGGTCTTTCGTATTATAATCACAACAATGTGGTATATATTTCTAATGGTAATTAAAATTGAATAGTAATAATGTAAGCTTCATCAACTTGTATTTCAAGTACTGAAGTGACAGTTGAAAATTTTGTCAAAAATACACAATTTTTAAATGATGATGATTTTAAGTAAATGTCTGGGCACCCAAAAGTCAAAACATGTTGCAAACAGAATAAAATCATTAATTTATATTTACATATTAATTGGACATCAGTTTGGTGAAAATGGAGAGGAATTACCTGTAGCGTCTCAGTGACTTGAAATTGCAAGTACAGTACGTATGGTTACAAAATTGCAGTTCTAAACAAAACACAAAACGGAGATGAAGGAACTTTTTAATGTTGCATACAATGCATGTTTTGAGTGTATAGAATAAATATGTATCCTTTCTCAATGGGAATTTATTTAATCACTAAATTTCCAACACTAAATTATTTCAGATTGCCATACCCTCAAAATTGGAAATATATGACTGCCTCTGTAATTAAATTCAGTCCAAGTTGGCATTAATGTATAGTTAAAAATTGTAAGCCAGAACAGAGAACATGAATTGTAGTACCCTGCAATTCAACAGACGACAGTATACTGTACGCAATGCCAGAGTGAACTGAGTTGACAAACCTAGCAGGTGTCCCTACAGTTTTGTTTTTCAAAACAAGACTTTTTGTTTGGTTATAAACTTACTCTCAAACATCCCTATAACTTTCTCATTTTTCATGCGAAATATTTCATATTTCAAGAGAAAAGTCTGGGTAGTATTCCCAAGGGTATAGATTTCCTCTCTAAATTTAAGTTCTACTTACAAATTGAATATTATCTATGTAAGAATAAGCCTAATCCTCCGATCTCTCTTCAAGAATTTAAAACTGCTTTTAGTAAGGATTTCATTTGCAGTTATCGCTCTTTTTATAGGACACACTACTGAACGTAACAAAGCATTTCCCAGTATAAAGTTAACAAGAAATCCCAACACAGTACATTTGCCAATGTATATATACTTGATCTTGGTTATAAACCAGAAGACAAACCCAGCAATAATATCTTCTGTGTTTCTCATTTCAGTTTCAGACTGAATTCTGGCTCAAACATGCTCTCAAGATGGTGGATTGGCAACAACGTGAAATATACTTGTATTAAAATACAAGTATTAGAATACATTTTATCCTTAGACTTAACTATTTGGAACAGTCACCTTACTCATAATGTAGCTATATGAAACCTCTTTGAAAGATAAACTTTCTGAACCTTAGAATATCTCATCTGGTAGTTATTTCACTAACCTCTCTTCTGGCCAGATCTTTTCGCTTTTCTTTCATTACTTTCACAACATGGTCCTTGGCTTTTTCTTCCTTTAGTAAAATGGCCTCCTGCCGCTGTCTAGCCATGAGTGTCTCTTGTTGTTGGTATGCAATGTGCTCATCACGCAAGCGTCGCTCTTCTTCCTACAGATTACAAAAGTCCATTGAAATTTAACTTACCATTCAAAGTATCATCATCTCAATTCCATCTCTTGGTATTAATTGTCCAAAAAATTACTTTGCAATGTTCATTAACTACTATTACAGCATTATAATCATTCCAAAATCTTAAGCCAATCTGTCACAAGTAAGGAAGGTGTTGGCTGTTGCTTCGATGTTACATGATGATACACAAAGTATCTCCATATGAATTAATCAAATCACACAGGTTATTAATGATGATTCTTGGTGGTTAGCTGATATGTACATTGGTAATACACTTAATGATTAGTAGTCATCAAGCAGTCTTGCTGATAAATAGAAGACTGAAAATGAATTTGATTTTTAAAAGGTCATATAGTGAAATCCATGTTACTAATGCATGCATTTTACTTCATTCCCCCTTGCTTCCTCAGCAAACCTCTAACTAGACTTTGTCCAAAGTCTGTTATGTAAATTCTGAGCCTTTTACCACACTTCCTTAACTGAGAAATTGTCACTCTTCTTTGGGGCATATGTTTGTCATTCTGTGATAACCAGCGCACAGACTATGGACACAATGGACGTAAATCTTATGTAATCCGTCATGAACAAATCACACTGCTTGTTGTTGTTGAGCATTACATTAAATATTCTGCAAAAGACGATTTAAATTCAAATCTATTGGAGACAAAACCTTAATGATGGGAATATATTTATTTATATTTCCCACAGTACAATATATGACAAAGCGTTTGGTCACAAAGTTAGGTAAATGGCCTGATATATTATCCTGTGTGTGACAATAATGAACCTGTTCATATCGTACCAGATGGCAACAGACATTCATAGCTCACTGGTCTTGGAACATTGTATGTTACCACCATTTGGCAGGAGAAGTAGCTTGAGAAATATTTAGTTGTAAAATGATTAGAAGTGTGCCTAACTTCTCTGACTGAGGAGAGAACAACCAGTGTGCATGCTGAGTATTAATGTATGTTCAGGGCTGCAGGGCTGTAGACAGACAAAACTTGCCTAAAGAGACTCTGCACAGTATCATATGTAACATACAATCTGTATTTCCAAGCTTCTTCCTCCTCAGTAAAGAGCTTAGCTCAATCCCTTTCTATTCATAAAGTATACTGTATACTACTGTATGTAAACCAAGTCCAGACATTACAACCTCTCCACAATCAAGCGGTGTTTACTTTCATACTATTTACATCCTAAATAGACACTTTCGCTTACTGTTGGTAATTTTGCATTGAAGAAACCCAGCACAACGATATTCAAATAGAAAGTGCACAAAAGGCAGCACAAAGTTTGCACAAATGTTTGCCAAGCATGTTCCTAACACATCCCAGTTCCCAGCATTGATGGAAATGCAATCAAGTCAGATATCTGTACACAAAGTTCACAAGCAAAACGTTGCCAAACCAAGATTTTAGTCAGTATCAGTATACAAATTGTGAAGGATATGTGAACATTTTCAAAAAAAATATGGTTTGTGCATAACCATATGATAGACTGATCACAATCTATACAGAGTTAAAGTAACCTTGCAAATGATCGAAGCTCCAAAAGGAGTTTTATGTTTGATAAGAGTTTTATGTTTGTTAAGAGTTTTATGTTTGATTAGGGTTTTATGTTTGTTTAGAGTTTAATGTTTGATTAGGGTTTTATGTTTGTTTAGAGTTTAATGTTTGATTAGGGTTTTATGTTTGATTAGGGTTTTATGTTTGTTTAGAATTTAATGTTTGATTAGGGTTTTATGTTTGTTTAGAGTTTAATGTTTGATTAGGGTTTTATGTTTGTTTAGAGTTTTATGTTTGATTAGAGTTTTATGTTTGATAAGAGTTTTATGTTTGATTTTTTGGAAACAACTCCAAAAGTTTGCTAGGCCGGACCAAATTTAGAACTCCCAGATCAATTGCTGAACGTTAATCAAAGTGACAACCTCCCAGTGGTTACTTGCCACATATTGCAAGGAAATTTAAACTAGCAATCTTAACAGGAATATTACAATGGGGAAATGTAACACTAAGACAGGAGAAAAAAGCCACACTGTTGGTTGAATAACCCAAAATAAATATTTTGTCTTTAACTCGAGATAGCGTTGAATGAATGTAACCTTACTCCAAGAAGTGGATCACAGCAGGTGGTCTGTGATGTCATCATGGTAGATGTTCTTCTAAAGCTTAACTTTCCTATTATAATCTGCTTGTGGATTTATCCTTCTTTTGGAGTACTGTTATTTGCCTTTGTGGATAAATGATTTGGATATTACAAAGAAAAGCAAAACAATTGCAGCTCAATTGTATATTACAGGATTTTTCACTCTACAGTTGCCAGCAGCAATAACAAGATATCACAAAGTTTTCACAACTTCATAATTTATCTGTACAACATGCAATGAGAAAATGATTTTGACCTAAGGTAGCAGACAACTTCCAGCAATTTGGTTAAAGCAATCAACTTTAGCCCCAGCTATATATCTCTAAGTAGCATTTTGAAGCTTTTCAGGTTTAACATTTTGCTATGTGCTGATCGCATCAGACATTTAACCCCTGGCCACTAAAAACAATAGGAACCTATGTAGGGGAGCATTATGCCAACACCTTTGCAGTTCTTGAGATATTGTGTTTAAAGCATAGTGCATCCCAAATTATGCACATTAACTTCACTCCATATGTTACTTGCCATCCTAAGGCAATTATCTGATTGTTGTCAACCATCTGTTAACAAGAATTTATCTCTTCCTTTCTTATTGTAAATGAGCTTTGTGACTTTCCACCAAAATGTGTTTTTGATACCTGTACTTCCTCCAAGGATATATTTCCAATCATCAAGACTTCATCTTGGATGCTGTCATCAAATCTATCTACATACGGATCAATCAGCTCATCTTTCAGAGTAGTCTCCAGGTGAGATATTTCCCGGTAGTTTGGTTCTTGTTCGGGTCGCAGAAACAGATGCGGGGGCTCTGTCTCTGTTTCGAGATCACTCTCACCGCCATCTAAAGTCTCCAGGAGGTTGACTAAATTTGGAAGTTCTTCGCTCTTGGGTGGTTCTATAGATAGACAAATCAGTTGTAAAGCCCTAAAGTTGCAGAATGTAACATGCATCACTTGTAATAAACTGCTTGCAATTTTTAACTTCTAGGGGATTCTATGTGTGCACAACCATGGTATCATTGAATGAAAGAACTGCATCACATACAATTCTACCAATAAGCAGAAATTGTTCTGACCACCTAAGTCATACAATTTGAAGAACCAAAGCATATCCTACCAACAATTATTCCAAAACTTGATTGGATTCCCCCAACCACAAATCTATCAGCAATTTGGCACAACAGAAAGAACTAACATATATGTATAGTTTATTGGGAGGGGGTGGGGATTGGTGTTTGCCAGATATCATGCTTTATAAGTTGATGGTACTACTACTTAGCCAATGTGGGATGTTATAGCGCCACCAAGCGGGGAAATCTCTTAGCTAGCCCTATTATTTCATATTTTCATAGTAAGACACCTTTTAGAATGGGCTAGTAGTTTGCTAGACTAATGGTAAAATGATTGCTTAAACAGTGTGCATATACTGTCTCCACAAATTACAAAAATAGCAATAGCAAATAGCAATTGAGCTGTGATGTCTTTTCATTGCATATAATCCCACATAATATATTCCTCTCTTTACGCTGTTCATAATGAGCATGTTAATGATGACATTCTTTGAAGTTAAGTGGATTTGGCTTCTACATATAGATTGGCTGGGAGAGTACCTATTGCATGATGTTAACATTATTTCAAACAAACTATCTTCCATGTTCAAATCTATAGTTTTGATCAAACGGAAAGCAAAGTTTAGTTTTCTTAAACACTACAAAAAATTGTCAGGGGCATCAATCCATTTCCAGGATTTTAGGAGCAATATGATCCCTCCATTAATACAAAACATTTGATAAGAAGCATACCAAAACTGGGTGTAAGGCATACCTTCAATAATAATGACAGTATTTTTAGGCTATATGATATTTGCTTTCAATTTACAGACTTCTTGAGTAAACCTCTGTGATGGCCGAAATGTAACAAAATAACAGAACATTTTTTCCTGTTGTATATATTTGGATAGCAGAAAATGTTACATTGCAAACACAACCAGCTACACTGCAATGTTAATGAGCTTGGCTTCATGCACTTATATCATCTTTGCTGATTTATTCCAACCCATTCTAAAATTTGAATACAAGTATCAGATCTTACAGCAGTGATCTCAGGTATTTAATGAAATAAGATAAATACCATAGTTGTAATCCAAGAGGCTAGTCTGGTCAGTCACTTGTTCCTGGACACTTGCCAGCTCTGCTTCAGTGTGTGTCCCCTCTGATGATGTATTCATCTTCATATCACCTAATGATCAATTAATCAGATCAAGAGGCATTGAAGAAACAAACATACTTGTGTTGCTTGCATTAATGCAAATCTTGTAAGGAAATGAAAACATTTGTCTTCCAGTGGAAATGCAATAAACACATGTGGAATTTGTTATTGTTGAAAGTTTCAAATAAAGGAGAGGTATAGGCCTAAATGAAAAAAAAAGAAAAAGAAGATTATCAAGCACCCACCCTTTAAGTTAATGAGAGTCGATATGAGCAGACTTCATGATGTTTCACAATCCGCAGCACTTAAATACTGTACTGCATGGACATTGGATACCACAACAATCCACTTAAATATTAAAGGGATACAAGGCCTTCAAAATTCACAGCAACTATTAAATTAACATAATGATTAAATGATTCTCCAACGACTTTAAAATATCATGAATCTTTCAAGATTCAGCTGTTTTATAGTCATCTGTTTTATGTTTTATGGTCAGCTGGTTTTACATGTTATATGGTTATATGGTTTAATGGTCATCTATTCTATGGTCATCTTCTGTGGTAAACAATGAGAAAATAGTTTGCCATTGGCACAATAAAATGTTTGTGATCTGCATCATGAAGTGGGGGCAATAGTACATCAATCAGGCAAACAACAGGAATTTACTGAAGAACCTGGTAACATCTCTCTTTTAATTGCTGTCTTAGGTCTGAACAATTGGAGCAAACACATCACTTTAATTAAATCAACTGAAGGCAGAAAGTTACCTTGCTAATCTTATTTAATTGCCTCTGTCTAAAAGAAGTAAGTTCAACTAAATTTATTTCAAAGTCTGCTTCCTCTTTAAAGGCTTTCAAATTGAGAAATTGTCGATATTTTACAACACATCCAAGAGAGAAACTAATTTATGGCAGAACCACAGCTGAATTGCCTTTAACAGAGAAACTCATTTAATACAGGAAGTTATTTTTTACTTGACCAACTTCCCATTTACTTTCACTTTTGTTCCCTACTTCTGCAAAGGTGCCACAAATACTTACAAAATGCATACATGGCTGTCATTGACACACATGTGTGTTACAGCCATGTATGCATTTTGTAAGTACTTGTGGCACCTTTGCAGAACTACGGAACAATAGAGCTAATATATTACCATATATAGTGTATATTTCCTGCAAGCATTCACCCAGTAGAAAACTTGAGGAGTCCCCACACAAAAATAACTTCAACATGGTAATCATAGGCCTACTGTTCTGAAAAAAAATTAGGAACTTTAGATATTTGTAATGTTTTTATTAGCTTAGACAAGAATAGAAATTGTACAGTCTTGTACACATGATTATCTTGTATGAAACTCAAAAGTTATGATAGTGTGTGGGACAAGCCTGCATCTCATACCTGAAATGCTCAGATGGTAGCATGGTAATGGCTCATTTAAATATTAAAGCCTACTCGATACTAAGAAAGAAGAACCGTGTGAGACGTTTTCACCACTCTTGTGTTTACCTTTCATAATGGTCGGTTGTTCTGCAGCTTCTTCTATGTGATATGGAACTTCACTGTTAGATAGAGTATCGTGGACTGGTGATTGGTCAGTAGTTTGAACATTGACCACATCTTCCAGGGCATTAGATAGAGTATCGTGGACTGGTGAGTGGTCAGTAGTTTGAACATTGACCACATCTTCTGGGGCATTGTCAGGATTTCCTGCATCATCTTCACTCCTCTCTTCGTTCAGGACATCTGTAGGCTGCTGTGTCTGCTGGACATCATTAACTCTGATCTCTTCATTATTTATATCTTCTTCTTCTTGTGTGTTCTCAGGTTCCCCAGGTTGTTTCTGCTGCTCCAGGTTGGTCTTGTTACTGGTCAAGGCATCCATCTCCTCATTCTCTTGATAGGGTGGAGGACCATCCTCTTTTGGGAGCTCTTCCTCTGCTGAGCAACAACCAAAAAATAGTCACATAAAACACCTCAGCATTTATAACTGCTATCTTTGACATATATGCGTGAATACTTTATGATATATAATAGCACTCTCAAAACACTAAACTTGAGCTCCAAATATAGTCAGTCAGTTGCATTAACAATAGATGCAGAGGATAATATTTTAATTTGTAAATATATCAAGAACTATCATCATTTGCATATAAGATGCTGGACTCAAAAGTCTAATAATGCTATACGAGCTGATATCAATGCAGAATTCTGATGAAATATAAACTAGTATATGATTGTAATGGAGAGCAACCAGCCACTTTCAAAGGGCCTTTGGGATAAATATTGCTGTCAATATAAAATGTGCCCTTCTCTACATGATCAGTTCTTTTCTAGTTTACATTCAGGCAAAGACTACCTCTAGGTTGGTTCTCTTCTTCCCTTCTGGTCGAAGATTTCTTCTTGCCACCTTTCTTCTTCTTTCCAGGTCTTGCTTTTGCTTCCATCTTGCTGACTGAACACAAGAAATGGGAAAAAGGCGAGGGTGAGATTTTGGAGAAAATGCTTTGTTTTCCAGCATGCACTTGCAGCTGTCCATATGAATTGGGGGTGTTTTGTTGCATTAAAGTAGAGAAGACACTCCATCTCTATTTCTTTCCATGCAATACTGTGCACAAACTCTTCAGGCACAAAACTGATTTAAAATGTCATCATGATTTATATCTTTCCTTGATGTTTACCTGACAGAGCAGCTAACTGGCCCTGAAACTTTCATGAAGTTGCAACTGGACAATCTCCCGTTAATCTCTACTTGCTTTGTTAGATCATAATTAAACCAAAGTCCTGGATGGGAACAGAAAAGGTATGTGCAGTATCACACATTAGTTCAGTTATTCTCAGCACACACATAAGTAAACACTCA
>JAAAKB020051331.1:0-14077 GCA_010014835.2 Apostichopus leukothele
CCCCCCGCCTCCTACGCCTATAGAAGCAATGCACAGAAATCCTGAAAGCTCGCTTGGACTGTGGATTTGAAGTCAACAAAAATTAACTGTCATCGAAACTCCAAAAAACTCTTCCTCAAGTTTATAACAGATTTGTTTCTACATTGTTATTATATTTTTGGGAGGTAAATTAGCCCTAAATGATACTCAAAGCTCTATGAGATTACTGACTATTAATACATGTTTCAGTTTCATTTTCTTTTTCTTTTTGAAAATATGAATTACAGAAAGAAAGGTGTGGTGTTGATGCATAATTGTTTGGGCCAACATAATTTTCAGTTTTTACAAAAAGGTTAATAACTCGTTAATTAGGGTTCGCTGGGTAAAATTTCTATCGCAGTAATCTCTCTTTCATCACTCGCTAGTAGAATGTAAGTGACAATGCATTGCTAAAAATATCAGATAAAGGCAATATGTATGGACCGTTAGTTTAGACTATATAAAACCTAAACACACTTACAGTAGGCATCATTGTCTAAAGGCATAATTTGCTATTGTGCAAGATAATTGACCAGTCAAATACAAGTTGACTATGATACTGTCTAGTGGTGAATAGTGGTGAATAGTAATTTTAGCACTGAAAGAGATCACGTACAAGAAGGTGGTTAACTCAATAACTTGTTTAATAATGTCATTGTCCAAAAGACTTAGCAGTCTAAGTAGTCATTGTCCAGTAGACTGAGCTGCAGTAACATTATAGTAAGCCTAGTGTTAATGAAGAGGTCGCTAATGAAGGTTGAAGCTACAGTACTTCATCTTCGTAAATTATGCAGAATCCAGAAATTGCATAACATCAATGAAATGAAAAGTACATTGCCCCAAATTAAAATATTGTTGTATTTTTCAAGTGATATTCACAAGTGTAACATCTGTGTCGGTTTCCGTGCTCTAGATACCAAACTTTACAAGATTCCTACAAAGATCTTGAACTTGGCTGGCCAATTAAGTGCTAAGAATAATGTTTAGTTATAAGTACATCCATACCAGCCCACAACAAAAGCCATAAAGCCACTAAATTTAGCAAAATAAGAAGAGGTTCCAAAAGGATGTTTAACATTAAAGTGGGAGATTTGTGAGGGTAACCCTTCTCAAGATCTCGAGACCAAGATTAAATTATTAATTCACTTGATGTTTACACACTCAATATAACAACAAGATGCAATTTAAGTTATTTCATTATTCACAAGGGTGATCCAACTTTGCCAGAAAATTATAGACCTTCAGAATATACAAAAAAACTTTAAAAAAAAATAAAATTAACATGATGGGATTCGTGGAAATGCCTTTAACATGCTTTCCAGTTATTTATCCAACTGGGGAAAATTTACTTTTGCTATTAATACATGCATTTTCATAGTATTCTGAAGTCAGCACTGGAGATCCACAAGGTTCCATTTTGGGAATTTTACTCCTTTTACTTAATGTTAATGATATTCAAAAATGATGTTCAATATGTTTCCACTCGCCTCTTTGCTGATGATACACATGTATGTGTTTCTTGCTGACAACAATTTAAGAAAGTCAACTTAACTCTCAGACAACATAAGGATTAGTTTGATGCAAACTGTTAACTTGACACACTGGCAAAACTAGAGCTCTACATTATTTTTCATGCTCATAATAAAAGTCACCCTGGATGTTACGATAGTTTTTCATTTGATGGTATTGAAATTTTTTTATTTTACCTCATTGTACAAAGTACTTAGGATTGATTTTTGATGAAAATTTATCATGGAACCAACATACTAATGAATGATTTATGTAAACAGAACTTTATGTACATTGGTATTTTCTATCATGTATTAGAAACATCCTTCCAACTGAAAGAGCAATTCAAATTTACTATTCATTTATTAATTCTCGGCTCCCTCATCATGTAATTGAAGTTTATGGTACAGTATGTACTACTTTCTTAGGCCTCTACAAATTTTACAGAATAGTTTGATCAAACTACTACAAGTTTGCAATGAAACCTAGAAGGCTTTCAACAAATCAGTTATAACTTGATATATTATAACCTCAAAGATTAAAGATATTCACTCGAGTACAACATTGGTGGGATTGTATTCAAGTACGGTAATGGTATGCTACCTAGTGTATTAGCTGATGCTATCATCAAAATAATGAGTCCTCTATTAATAGGCAATTAATAATCGTGGCAAGCCATAAAACTGTATAAAAGTGGTAAAGTACAGCTTAAAAACTATTTTTATCACATCTATCACAAACTTCCTTCCACAATTAAATCAAATAATTCTCTGCAAGCTTTTCAAAAGTCTTAAAACTATGCTCATTCATAAATAATTATCAACAGTACTGCAATACCAATTCACCTGTTATATAGACATGCAACGTGTATAAATTCCTAATTATTTAACCTGCATAAACATATTTTTTCTTTTCTTTTCGCATGGTCACTAAATTTGATAAACAGCATTGTTTTTTTTTTCTAGTGTCCATCATATATCATCATTCCTCAGTTTTATTAATTACAACTTGTACTTCAGTTTTGTATGCCATGTGAGAAAATAAATTTGAACCTGTATTGCTTGGGTATCTGGGTTGAGTGTTAAAAGGCAAGCACCACATATACATATCATGTTTGCTATGATGAAAAGCAGAAAATAAAGGAATTTCCAGGCAACCAAACTGAGCCCAGGATTTTTTTTAAATTGTTTGCAATTTTAATTTTAATTTCTTTTTGGCAATTGATGTTAATTTCCATTTCACTAAGTCCACTGGTAATGCCTGGGGTTTTGAGGTGCCAGGCTAGAATGGTCAGCAAAATTGGATAGCATTCTGTAACTTTTGTGTAAGTTCATCCCATCAGTATCCAGTTGGCAAAATGTGTGTTTGTTTTGTGGGTTATGGTCAGTGGTCCCGAGAACCTAACCCTTTCCACTATCCTAGGACTAAACCAAAAACACAGTCTATGAATGCGTCTTGATCCGCATACCTTAGGCTGAACCTAGAGCTGTAGGTCTAACTTACAGGTAAGTCTACACTAACTTATGCTATGGTAATGCCTTGGTAGGATATGTTTTCCCGCTTTCATACATCATACTAGCCCTGCAATTTGCATGACTGAAACCAGTTTCGTCCATTGTTTCATCTTATTTTCTGGACATAACTTACTCCTACCCATGATGAAATCCATATATTACATCACCAATCAAATCGCTCTCACATTTAACCTGTAACGATAAGTTCAAAACGTTTATACACCTGTGCGATAGCGTTATGGCAACCACCTACACACTGCTTAGGCTAATTGCATTTTGGTAACTTTTTGTAGGACGGATAGATACCGTACCTTCAAACTCAGTCAAAGAAAGAATCCACCTACCTGCAACTCAAGCACTAGACACCCCTTCCAGAAGGGATTGCGAAATACTTTATTCACAGCTTAACAGCAAGAAACGCGATGTTAATAAACTACCATATCAAATCCAGTGAAAGAGATAAACATAATCGCCAATATCAGTCAGTGATAAATTCGATGTTTATGAGAATCAGTTATTGTAGATGTTTAACGTGTGCACGTACGTTGCTTGATCATCTCTGAGCACGAATTGAATCACGGCTTCCTGACGTAACGTGTGTGTGATTCGCAGAAAGAACCCATAATCAATACAGCATTGAGCAAGATCAGTGCGACGGTTGCGAAACGATTGGCTTTGTTCAGCTTCCTCGATTATTATCTGGTTATTATTATTAGAAATCTGAACCAAAATAAGTGATTCTGTGCTGACTAAATTAGTATTGGGCAACAGAAAGTTCTTATGTGACCCAAAGATTTTTTTCTTCTGGTATGGGTTGGGTTTGAAGGAAAGTTAGGTTGCTTACATTACACAACGAAACATTATTGTTTGACTAAGCACATTGAACCATTAGGGAGGAAGATATCGAAGTGGCAATTAGCAGGGCCAGGAGAGGGGGAGAGGAAATCGTCGAGATGGTTTTGAATTTGAGGTGAGGCTGCATGGAAGATGATACCTAATAGCCTCCTGAATGAGTAACGATAAAATGAACAGAAGTTATTTACAGATGATTCTAAACATATCTATAAGTTAGGAGCGTACCAAAATCAGGTCTGCCAACCACATTATCTACCTCGGAGTCCACGTACATGTACGTATCACCCATCCATTCGACTTAGTCACCCCGATGGACTTCACCCCACCCCTCTACCCATGAACGAGGGAAATATAATTTAGCCCTTGTGCAATAACTGGCTAAAACATTTGGAAAGAAGTAACGAAGAAGATATACGTCTACAGTAGCAAAAAAAGGTTAGTTTCCTATTATATATTATTATATATATTATTATATATATTATATATGTATTTTCATGTTTGCTAACACAGAGCAACACAAACATATGTAACGGTCATGCAGGCTTCTGGGTCTTCGTGAAACTAACTAACTTCAAACTTTTTCATACAAGCCCAAATATTGCAAAGTCAATGCAAGTATTCAATTAAAATGAAACTCTCGTTCTGAATCGGCGTCAAATCTATCAAAATTATTAAAAGAGACGGTGAAATTCTAACAATTGTAACAATAAAATCTAAATATTGCGAATCGAAAAATATTACCCAAAGCTACATCTAGAAAAAAAAACGAAAGCCTGGTAAACCAAATTAATGCCATACAAAAGGACAAAGAAATATTGATTTAGAAGAAACTCTAGGGCTGTCAAATCAAATACATGGACTGACAACAAAAGATATTAAAAAAAAAAGTAAGGTCGCCACTTAGAAACTAAAAAGTCAATTTGCCGAATCAAAAAGAACAGCGATAAATCAAAAGACCGTTTTCAAAATCAAATAATAGAGGGTGCTGTGCATGATTGACGCTGACGGACTTGTACTTGTGTCATGGATGGAAAGGCTTATTACAGAGCATCATATATTATAAGCTATTGGGAAACTCGATCTTGGCTACAATTGCATCGTAAGTAAAGCGTTAAAAAATCATGTAATTGTGTATTTAAGAAGATATTTTTGGGGTCTCATGCCAAACAGGTAATACTATTTTACAAACGAAAACGTACCCTCTCTCAGTACACAAGTCTATCCTTAAATGATATCAGGTCTTTTCATTATAAGTCAACTTAATTTTACAAGTAATGCATATTGTTGTAATTTTGATAAAGTGATGGGCCATATTCATATTTGAGCGTAGAACTATATCTTCAGAAATCTTAAATACGCTGTTGGAAAATATATAAATATTCAGAAAGATGGATAGGCCCTACGTTAGGATGTCCCTTTCATGAAATGCTATACACTTGCAACAGTTATTTAATGCATTGATATCGATTTTTTTCCATTGGAGTTTTGGATTTCTTCACTCCAGAAAAAGTGCATATTATAGCCTTAATAATTAAAGTACACAATGCGGGTATTTCCAATGTAAAGCACTCTACAGCCTTTATTTCCCTATCATGAATATTTTACTTGCTTCCTGTTACTCTCAGAACTCATTTAAAACAAACGAAGGCAATTTATGAAAACGAAAGTACACTAAGCAACGTCAACACGGAGGCGACACGAATCAGACTGACAACACAATGACTGTCCATCTGTACAATGGTGATGATGGTCTGAATGAAAGATCCTTCTCAGTGCACTTCGTATAAATGGCAGCTCATGCTCTGTATGACTCTACTCCCGCCCAACCCCCTGCTCCACCCCTCCTTCGTGCCAGTGGAGAAATATTTTGATTGTTAAAGTTATGTATATCCTATATAAATCGTAGAGTCTAATTAGCATTTAAGAAAAAGTGCTTAAAGGTCCGCATAGGAGTTTAGGGAGGGGGGGGGGGGGGGGGGGAGGGGGCCTCAACAAATGTTTTTGCCGTTTTGTCATGAAAAGTATTATCCGAATACGCCCTTATTCTTCAAAATAATGAAGTGAATGAAAGCAGGCAGCTTGACAAAAATAGGTACATTGGTGTAACATCGTGTTACGTAACAGTAACGACTAACGACAGATTTCGCACACCCCTTCAGGACCACCGACCGACCGAAAATTGCCTTCTTTTAGGCGACAGGTGAACCAAGCAGAGCCATATACAGATATATATGTGTACTGTTTATGGCGCTGGAATCAAGGCCTGGAAGGTAGATGGCGACATTTTGGTATACCTCATAAAAACAAGTCTGGTATGACAATGTTGAAAGCTTCACTGTCACTTTACAATTCTTGAAATGTCAGCATCTTTTGGAAAGGATGCAGACATATACTTTGGTCATCAGAATTGAGCTTCTGCCTATTGAAGCAGGAAATTGGCAGCCAGTTTTTAATGTTATTCACTTTCGTGGAAAACTTTCAAAAAGGATCAACATTAAATTTCCATTCTTCCAACATTTCAGCATTCTGTTCTTGAAATTAAACCAAAGAAAATTGTAAAAGAAAAAAATACTCAAACATATGAAAGAAACACACCACAGAAAGAATAAATGGAATCAAATTTTTATATTAATGCATAAATTTTGTCAACTGTACATTTTGATATCAGGTTGTAGCCTCATGGCCTATACCTTAAAACATGATATATTGAAAGCTGTAAAACTTCAATGGTTTGTCTACTATTCACATGGAGAAGATGATTAAAGCCATAGATGAATAATAGCTTAAAACAAAGAGTCAATCCGTCTCTTTTTTGGTGGTGGGGAAGGGGAAGTGGGGCAATTTGTTTCCACTGTGGAGGGGCAAGAGATGTTGGGGAGGGGGGAGAGTCACATATGAGGGAATAATTCTTTTGACAAAAACATGTTTCCATACAAATATACTAATATTATTAATGGTTATAACTGCTAATATTCTGCCTTAGGTCAGAAATTGACAACATTCTGACAAAGTCATATCTGCCCATCATTAGATTTCCCTGACTCTAAAACTACCAGATATAACTTACAACTTACACATACTTGGCCCCTCTCAATTATGGAATTAGTTCAATGCTTGAGAACAATACAGAATGTGCTTGAAGCATATCATTATTGTTTCATTTGCAAATCTTTGAAAATGTACCTTCAATTCAATCATTTCTTTGATTCATTACTTTGCTATATATGACAAATGATTCCACCAGATAATAATTTATCATTGGCAATTATTTAAAACATGAACAAATTCAAAGCACTTCAAGCATAAAGTCTATGGCTATGTACTTATGTTTGTATTTTTTTTTAGATCATCCTGCAAGCAGGAACTCACGAAGAAGCCTCAAAGGCTTATCAAAGCCGCAAGCTGACCGAAGTCAGTCTCTTAGATTCATATTAAGGTCCATGATTATGAATTGTCAACAACTCTGTAATTGGACGACATACATTTAATCTTGGAGTGACTCAAACTCGGGACCTTATGATTGGAAGGCACCGGCGTTAACTACTGAGCTAACACTCCTATGGGGCAACACAATTCTGGGGCAAGGGAACAGGTTTTGCTTCCATCAGTGGCTAAGACTTACAAGAATTATATGCAGCAGATTCGGCCACCTTAAACCTTTCAAAGTCAATGGCATTGTTGCATGGATGGATATTTATCCCCTCCCCAACCCCTCATCCAAACTCTTTATCCCCCTCCTCAACCCCTCATCCAAACTCTTACCTAACTCCTCTCCCCTCCCTAATACCACACCCACCACCTATGTAGAGTATCCAATGCCTTTCATCTTGATTACTACCAAGGAAAAGGTACACATTGTCAAGAGATCTAGCCAAATTCTTTTCAATCACTAAATCTGAGAATATTGGCAAAAAAATGACTTTCAGAAGACCTTTTTTGAAGTTTTCGCCACACCAGTTAAGTTAGAAATATGAACGTAGCACTCAATCCCCAGTGTCATGATAAATGTTTGTATGTTTAAATATACAGAATTCACAAGTCCGATGGTGCAAGTTCAGAGTAGGTCTCCATGTTGTGAATCTAAAACATAATTGTGGTCTATAGCTTTTGAAACTGAGAAACATGATATTCTCAAAAATGTTGTCGGTGCTTATGTACATTGGTTCGAGTCTCCTGGGACTCCTTCAGGGGTGCAACCATGTATGATTCCGAGGGGATGGGGTGGTGCCACATAAGTAGTCAAAAATTCTTCAAGGTGTTTCAAAAGTTGCAAAAATGTTGCACCATTTCGCATCTAAGTACCCTCTAATTTACCAACATTTCTAAAACAAGAGAGGCCACACACCCATCCTTCTAGTTTCCTTAACACCCAATAAGCAGCCTTGATAGTAGACCTATCACACACACTGAGTCCATCATTCCAGTCTCCTTCACACCCAATAAACAGCCTTGATTGTAGACCTATCACATACTCAGTCCATCATCCCAGTCCCCGTCAATTTCATCATGTTACTATTAAACTTTCTTGCCTCCTCTTCTTTTGTCTTTTATCCTCTGCTGTATCATCTTGTATTTATACGCCTTTGGTCTGACACCGTACGCCTTCAACCTCCCATCAGATATCTCCTTCCTTCGGTAAACTTTCCTCCTCTTCTTATTCCTCAGTTCCTCCACGAGCCTTCTTTTTCGTGACCTCTTGCTCTCCTCTTCGACTTCCCCTGCTTGTTTGATGACTCCCTCATCAATACTTGTTTCTCCCACCTCTAATCTATCTCTCTTCTCAACCATCGTCAGGATATCATCTTCTCTCTGGTCATCTGTTTGTTTGCCTGTCTGTTCGCCTGTCTGTTTGTCTGTCAGTTCGTCTCTCTTTCGTCTCTTCTTTTTCTCCTTTTTGCCTGATTCCATCTCTGGTTCTCCTGGCTCTTCTTTCTCCTCACTACTACTGTCCGGTGGTGTCTTGGCATCTGTCTCCAGGTCATCACGATCTTCATCCTCTTCTTCATTCTTGCTCTCATCTTCCTCTCTGTGAGAGACAAACATTACAAAATAAAATAGAGTTGTGCCAGCATTTGACAATTCCATTACAGGATGACTGATTATTATTAGTATTGTTATTTAGTTTTCACTTCTAAAATCCGTGTTTGGTTTTTTGTGTTTAGGGGGACACGTGGGGTGGGGGGGGGGGGGGTGGAGGTATCACATGTGTTCAACTGTTCCTTCTGCATTTGTGAAGACAATATTTTAGCCAAGCCAACAAGGCAGGACATCTCAATTTATTTTCTATAAGGGCAGAAAACAATCAGTTTCCAAGGCAACTGAAAGATAGAATAAAACTCTCACTATACCAAGATCAAGCAAAACGTACAGTAGGCTGGTAGGATTCTCAAACCTTAGGGAAAAAACGACCCACATACCCAATTAGAGTAAGTTGGAAATGAGAGGGCAAATGCCCCTCAGATGTTCCCCTTTCCCCCCATTTTCCCCCCCAGTCAGATTTTCTACTTATCCAAAATGTATAACACTAGGCTAATAGTTTGTGTTAGAAACAGCTTCCAATGCAATGCATTAATGGGAAACATCAAATGATAGCACCATTTTGAAAAGAATATGCCTTGCCCACAGCATCCACCCCTTCCCCCCAAGCGTCCACCCCCTCCCCCCCAATCGCCTTGGCTGGTGCCACAGGTGCTCTTACCCATAAAGGCTTGTGAAGATATGCTGCTTCTTTTGCAGCATTTGTCCTCTTTCTTTGAAGGAACTCAAATCCGATAACTCCTCGTTAGTTGTCCTGGAAGAAACAAAAGGAAGATGATTAATTAGTTTCGCCCAGCAACCAATGAAACTTAGTGCATCATTTAAACAGCTAACAGTCACATGTGAAATTATTGTAATCTGCTTGTACTTTGATTCATTTCATTTTTCATTTATTTATTTTATCACGATGAATACAGTGCTCCTTTACCAATATCATTGCATATTCACATGACATCAGATAACAACCTATAACCACTCCATGAATTGATTTTTAGTTTCTTTTTCCCCTTAAAAGCACCCTTGTATGCTTATATTGTAATTAAAGTCTCAATATGTGTTTGCTGATGAATTTCGGGAAACAAACTTCCGAAGCAGATTCAATGTTTCTTATTCTAAATGCACTCTGACCAGGTGGGTTTAATTGAGCAAAGCTGTCGCAATCGAAAGAAAGAAATTTATTTTCTCTTGCCCTTATGGTGCGAACGATTTACCGTAAAATCACTGCGTCCGCCCATATCAGCATGTTCATTTCACAAAATGTAACGTATATATACTCGTATCGCCCACTCGTAAGTCCTATGCCTAACGGTCGTAAACAAAACAGAGAGAATTGATTGGCGCATGATCTGTTGGGCGGGGCTTGCAAAGTTTGAGTGAAGTTTGTAGAATCTACGGACTTGTTAAAAAATCTGGCCAATTTTATTCAGCTCAAAATGTTAAACTACAGATAACACAATAAAAATAATGATTATTAATATGAAAATTGCATAGAACGGTTTTATTTTCACTGAGCTTTGAGGGCAGTTAGTTGGAAATGTCGATGTTAAAATTTGGCAAACACACATTGAGACTTTAAACTCTTTTCATTCATTGTCCCATTGGTAATCTAATTCTCAATGACACCCTACCTATTACCTTATACACTTACCTGTACTGGGTAGTTTTACTTAACGACACCCTACCTGTTACCATGTACACTTACCTGTACTGGGTAGTTTTTCTTAACGACACCCATCGGTTCAGCTCTTTATCCTCGGCACCGAGTATTTCTTCCGCACTCAGACCAAAGTCGTTGGCCACGACCGTCCTGTATTTAAACCTACACGGCAGGTCACCGATCAGATCTTCGTAATCAAGTTTATAATATTCTTCAAAATAATCCTCAAAAGTCTTGTCACCTGAAGAGAATCAATTGCATGAGAAACTTTCATTCAAGAGGCAGCTTAATGGGACAATTAAAAATACCAAAATTAATGACATCAATCAATAAATCATTCAAGTAAGCAATGAATGTCCCAAGCAAAGAATCAACATCAATCCATCAATCAAACAATGCTTTGATTGTCTTTTTTTAACAGGAACAGAAATGACATAAATCTGCAAACAACTGCATTGTTTAAACAAATGAAGAACTGGAGACAAGTGAGTCATTCTAAGACAAACAGGTGGGTGGATGAGTCATCGCTTTATGATATCTGAAATGCGACCAGCCTTATATCTAGTTATTATCATTCTCCAAGGCATTATATCGATTTTCTATCCAGTCAGCTATTAATTACTTCAAACTCTCAGCTGTGTGACTGACTTTCTACTTAGCTATTCTGCTAGACAATCCAGATGCCACATTAACAAGTAAGTAAATCTGTCTAACTCACATATGTTTGTGACCAACCTAACATGTTATGATTCTGCCAGACAATCCGAACATTACGTCCAGAAGGCAGACACTTTTGTCCAACTCACCAGGGTTAAATACTGGCTTCTCATTCTGAAGTGCCTTGGCAAATTCTGATGTATGTTTGTTTCTGGGTCGTCTGCCGTCCAGGTCGCTGAGGATGTTGGTCATCTTGGACTCATCTGGACTCTCATCTTTCTTGTTTTTCTTGTTCTTGTTTTTGTTTTTATTCTGTTTCTTTTTCTCTTTCTCCTTCTTGTGTAGCTCAGGATCGTACTCTGCATCCATCTATTCCACCGATGGAAGAAATCAAATTTATTATTGCCCAATGTGACTTTCTCACATGAAGGGCTAAACCTCTTGAAACATATCAGGTTATTTTTTGGGGCTTTTTTTATCTGCAAATATTGAAACCACATTTGCTTTTAAACTTTCCTTTTTTGCAACCGAATCTTGCCGTACAGTACTACCAATATTATTGTCTTCAACTCAGTGAAGCTTACGGAAGAACCAAACTATAATTATCGTTTCTCAGATAGGAACTGTCGACTGAAAGGCAACCACCTAAACATTTGCATTTTCTGATATTCCACCACACATTATTAACAAACAAATAAAACCATTAGCTGTTACTTACAATGAAATCTGTGTCTTCACAATGGGCCTCAGAGTTGTTATAGTTCTCTTCATTACCAGAGCTATTGTTGTCATAGTGACCAGTTTCATTTCCGGTCCATTCGTCCCAGTTTTCTGAAATTTGAGAGGTAACATATTTCTCTGCACACGTGAAAAAGGATGGTAAAACTCAGATTGGTTATTTACACAGACTGAGCAACTCATAGGTTGTGAGTACATGGAAGTACTGCCTGAATGCTACTTGCCCAAAAAGACTCATTAAAAGGAGAACTTTCTGTTGAGATCTCCTTAATATGATATACACTTGAAATATTTTCCCCAAATTTTCAAACCATCACCAAAGTTGTAAATGATTTCACGACTTGAGGTTTATTTGACTCATACATTATTCAAAACAAAATTTTTAATTTTAGCACAACTGCCATAGCAATTGGCTGTCACTTAGAGATTGAAAGATATATTCATCACATTTCATTGCCATGAAATGTTCTCTTAGGATGTGGATTTCATGTGGTGAATTACAGCAGTTGTTCCTGTCGACTCATTTCCGACGGCTGAGTATCGATTCAAATTGACAGACAATTCTATTATGTCTGGATTGTCCAATCAGGTTTAAGTATGTCAAGTTTCATTTCTAGCTCACCTGTCTCCAAATCTTCATCTTCAAAGACAGGCTTAGAATCATCTTCATTCAGATCATCATATTCATTGTCAAAAATTTTCTGAAGAAAAAGTTGATACAAAGAGAAATTATGTTTACGGTTACAAGGAGTCAAAGAACAAACCATATAACTCCAAAGCGTGAATCACAGCGATGTAAGAGGGAATCGCAGCGATGTAAGAGGGAATCACACGATGTAAGAGGGAATCACAGCGATGTAAGAGAGAATCGCAGCGATGTAAGAGAGAATCGCAACGATGTAAGAGGGAATCACAGCGATGTAAGAGTGAATCACACGATGTAAGAGGGAATCGCAGCGATGTAAGAGGGAATCGCAGCGATGTAAGAGGGAATCGCAGCGATGTAAGAGGGAGTCGCAGCGATGTAAGAGGGAGTCGCAGCGATGTAAGAGGGAGTCGCAGCGATGTAAGAGGGAGTCACAGCGATGTAAGAGTGAATCACAGCGATGTAAGAGTGAATCACAGCGATGTAAGAGTGAATCACATCGATGTAAGAGGGAACCACAGCGATGTAAGAGGGAATCGCAGCGATGTAAGAGGGAATCACTGCAATGTTAGAGTGAATCACAGCGATGTAAGAGTGAATCACACGATGTAAGAGGGAATCACCGCGATGTATGAAGGAGTCACAGCGATGTAAGAGGGAATCACCGCGATGTAAGAGGTAATCACAGCGATGTAAGTGTGAATCACACAATGTAAGAGTGAATCACAGTGATATAAGTGTGAATCACAGCGATGTAAGAGTGAATCACAGCGATGTTAGAGTGAATCACAGTGATATAAGAGGGAACCACAGCAATGTAAGAGGTAATCACAGCTATTGGTTCAGTGTAAGAGTACATTTTGAATGTGCCGGAGGAAGAACTGATAATACATAGAATTATCACAAACCACAAGACAGGTTACTTTATAAAGTAGAGGGAAGATCCACACTATGACAATGTATGCCAATGAACTCTTTATAAAGATGTTCTCAAGAGTTATATTCCTCACCTTCATCATTTCATCGTGTTCTGCCGAATCAAATTCTCCTTTAATATTGTCCTCACTGAAACCCACCGTAGTGTTACCAGTGGCTTTCCGGAGTTTCTCCAGTTGTTCCATAATCTCCATCTTCTTTAGGTTTTTCAGTTTCTTCAGTTCTTCATGAAGTTTTTGCTTTTCCTGTTTTCCAAAAAGAAATGATGAAAAATATATATATGGGAATAAATTTTTAAAAGTATATATACTCAGACATAAGTTTACAACTATTCGTACGACACAGCGATGAACTGGACACTGTTAACAAGATCGTCGTTTAGGAAGGCTTAGATATCATAGTTCATCATAATTGTCCAACAGAATAGGTTAACTATCAAAAATAGTTTCAGTCATAGCCTTGTTAGTTTATGCTAAGTATTAACTTCAGCGTTCTTCTCATTGCTGGGGA
>JAAAKB020051442.1:986-14073 GCA_010014835.2 Apostichopus leukothele
GGACACCCGGAACGAGGGGCGTGTGAGGGGAGGTTGGGTGATGGCGCGGAGAGGTGGGGGTGGGGGGGGGGGTCAGGGGGGGGGGGGGGGGGGGGGGGTGGTTACGTGTGGAAATAACAATTTACCTCATTCGTTTCAACATTGTCATGTGCGATGTTTTTGAAGTCTTTCCAGGGGTATTTAGTGCTCCTATCGGACAAACTTTCAGCAGTAATTGTTTCAATTTATGCCGCCCTAGGGCTTTGGATAATTGGTATCTTACGATCGCAACTTGATGAGTAATCTACCAATTTCGATACCGATTCCGAATATGCTATAATCGAACCAATACCGATACGATGATCGGTTGAACACTACCTTTTAAAGGAAAAAAAAAGATACTGTATCCTTGTTTTTTGTGAGGGCAAGTTAAAAATGGTCAGGGCCCATTGAATTTCGGAAGCAAATTGCCCGACGTGGCAAGTTGGTTCAAAAGTTAATGTCAGGCCCTGGTTCATACTTGGTATGTGGGTTAACCATATCAAGTACATATTATCCCTAATTTGTTTTGGATGTGATAGGTCAACAGAAAGCTAAGGTTTGAAGAGTTCATACTTGTCTTGTAGGCTGGCCATGTGGAGTACATGATCACTATTTTTGGGGGGTCTGGTCAGAGGACATCTGAGGTTGAAAGAGTGCCGACCTGAAAATCGCTATAACGGGCGGTGCCCGCTGCCCGTCGTAGCTAGAGCCCTGTTCGTAGAAATATGCTTCAAATTATTTTCGGGAACTTGTTTTTCTGGAAAGTCAAATTGCCTGTTGAGTCTCTGTCGGGTGACTGGGCCTAAGACAATAGGCAGTGGTATGGATCACAACTATCTATGTTTACAACTCTGATGTCAAATATTCCTCTCAACTTTTCAGGAAATCAAGGTGGAGTTGGTGCCAGGGTCTGGTGTGCTTCAATCTCAGAAGCACAGCTGTGTTGCCTCCTCCCTGGGTAAGCCGGAGCTGCTGGTGCGGCGGCTAATGGATACTCTCTTCACTCAGCATATTCTGGCGAAGAGCAATGCCCGTGGGACTAGGAAAGCCGCTAATAACAAGAGTGCTGAAACTTTTGCAGCACTGGATGCTACCAAAGTAGCAGCAATAAAAGGTAAGGATTAAAGCATCCTAAAGGCCCGTCCACACTGCACGCGGCGCGACACAACGCAACGCGATATTTTATTTTATCACGCGATACTTTGTGTCCACACTGCAGGCAACATTTTATTTTAACGCGGCGCGATATTTCTCCAACGGCGGGTTGTTGGGTTGGGTCACCTGACTAAATTTGCAATCGAAGTGCTCCTTTTGCATTTCCTCGCAATTTGGAGACTAAATATTGATACAGAAACCTTCATCATTGTAGGCATTTTACAAAATATTCCTTTAGTCAGAATATACAACTCCCAACCTAGCTACCGTTCATCCAACAGTGCACGCACGGCGTACTTTGATGTTTTAATAGCATGATTACAGTACGACTACGAACGGCCCATTCATTCGAAACCAGCATACAGGTGTCCGCCCTCCCCACAGACTTTGCCCGCAGCCCGATAACGCAACAGTTGTTGCAAAATACAGAGTATGTGTAGACACACGAGTAGATATTTTGTTTCTGTTCTGCCCTGCTAGTCACGTGATTTGATACAGCACAATCATTGGTCACACAGAAAATGTCGCGCGCGACACGCGATAAAAGTTAGAAACTTTTTCAACTCAACTTTATCGCGTCGCGTGTAGTGTGGACGGTCCTAAGAAAAAACATAACTTCAACTTTTTCTATAGCGTCGCGTCCTGTCGCGTGCAGTGTGGACAGGCCTTAAGGCAGGGTCCAAACGTGTCTGGTACTGCTCGCGGTAGTGTGTGTGTGTCAGTGTTCACGCCAGGTCTCAAAATGTGGGGGGGAATTCGAAATCTAGGGGGGGTGAACATAACCATTCCTATGGTTTGGGGGAGATGCAACATTTGTGTGATTATTATTATGAACTTGCTGTTTCGTACCTAATAAATACAGTACCATCTCCTTTATACATCTCTGCTTAAATGTCGAGTTCCAGCAGGGACTCCATCGACTCAGACTCTGGCATGAAGACTTGGATGCTGAGGACTGGATTCCAACACTGGTGACTCAACTCCAACACTGGTGAATGCTCATATCGGGGATGTCCATTGAACTCTTGAGAGGGCTGATCAATCAGGAATGAACCGCAGCTCAGAATGAGCTATTGTAGCAGCTAGCTGCGGAGCACTCCAGAGGCTCCTTTTTTACCACGATATTTAAAAACTTGAATTTTGTTATATGTATCTTATGTTTTTCTCTTCCACAGAATTTCTCCTCCGTGAGACGAGGAGGCAGAGGCTCCAGCCCCTAAAGGACAAGGAGTTTAATTATGTCCTTAACTCTAAGTGTGCTACTGCGAGGCGCATTCGATCGAAGCAAGACTAAACAGCCTGATCAACACCGTAAAGTGGGGATACTTGAGACAGTTTCAGAGGTTTTTTTAAATGCGACACAAAAACTATAGATGCAATCCGGGTGATCTTCACATGTAGAATGGGGGCTTAGTATAGGAATGCATTGCAAACATTTTCGAATTGGTATCCAACTCGGGTGTACGCTTTTTTGTTGATAAAAAAGTTGAAAAAGTTACCCTGGCCCCAGGCTAACTTGAGACGGCCCTTATTATCTCCATAAAAGAATTGGATAGAGTGTTACCAATCCAGGTTTTGACATCCAGTTCTCCTTTGGGGAACCCAGGAAGCAATCCACATCTCACATGTGTACAAAAGTATGTGTACTGGTTGTAGTGGAATCGGTACCTGTACTAAGTGTATGGGAAATATCTGTCTCATGTTACACAGAGAAACATGACTTTTCACTTAGTCGAGTGTAACCAATTAATCCAGTAGAAATAAATTATGATGGCCCCACCAATTACTAGAGGTACTTAAAACAATGTATTGGTATGGCAATCAGTCATGTAGCTGCTTACCTGTTGAAGCCGCAGTCAGAGTTTTTGAAGTGTACTTTCTCAAGCCGAAAATTTCGGCTTCAGTGAAAGCGCCCTCAATGAAGCACAACTTATCTCCATATATGAAGATGGGCATTTATTATATCTATGTAGTCTTGTGAACAATAGGAAACAAAAGAGGAATGGAATAGGAATGCTCAAATTTGTGAAATTTGCTAACAAAATTCGAAATTTATCCGGGCGTCTCAAGTATCCCCGCTTTACGGTATGCAAAAAGGGAGGGGGCAGGGAGGGTTGGCTCTGTTTTTTGGCATCATTGTATCAGTGTTTGCTAAGGGGTGGGAAAGCGGGATTTGACTATTTTTGTCTCGCCTGAATAAAGTTAACTTTGTCGTGTGTGTATGGCACATGACATAGTGATCGCTAAGTCTCTTTCTGAACTTCTTTAGGCGAGACAATAAAAACCTCTGATCGTGAAACAGGCGAGACTAGCGGTTCAAGAACGCACTCGTTTCAAAATCCCTCTCAAAAATTATTGGTGGAAGGGAAATTCCCTCCCATTTGATCGAATAGCAGTCCATACCTGAGCCCAAATTTGCATTATATTGATGCAAAAAATTCCCAAGGAGGGCGATCCCTCCCTGACTCGATTCCTTAGCGCTAACACTGCATTTGTATCATGTATTTTCACATGATTTTTCATGTTGCTTGAAGTCAATATGGAGCTATTTTTTATTCCTTGCCAGTCTCATCAATGTTCATGAGTGGGCTGATCCTGGAAATAATCCTATCTTGGTAACAGTCGTCCACTTCCATCATCCTAAAGGCAAGGAATCAGGTAGCCCTTGGCTTTCGTTCTATGATATCAACAAGGTTGTTGTCATATCCGTCCATGACGAAATATGTCCGTCCATGACAAAAATATGTCTGTCCTCCCTAATTAACATTCTCATGTATTTACAGCCAGTAGTTATCGCCTATGTGATGACTTTTCAGATTTTTAATAACTTCGACCACCTTGATGAATTTGCTGTCCGTCCATCACGCAAAAATTAGTATGCTTAATTTTTGGAGAGCCTGACCCATACCTCATGAATGAAGTGGCATTTTCTATTTTTAGTAAGATGTCGGTTTGAAAAAATCGAGACAATTTGTTAATATTCTTCAGCATCTTCACCAGCTAGCCGAGGATTAATTAATTAAAAATCAGAGCAAGTAATCCATTTTTGCGGCTCTTCTTTTATCAAATGTTTCCATACTGGAGAAGCAGAGTATGTATGTATACGCCTTGTGTTATGCCTCCACCCGAAGGTGCTTCGGCAGATTAAGGAAATCCTTCGTCGGAATTATTAAGGCTCCATGCAAGTTATGAGCGTGGAAGGACACCGGCGAAACTCGCCTTCTCTTTTCGAATAGTGCCCTGAAGTAACGAGGCAGGGATGTGTATTCCTGCTCCCGGGACTGCAATTTAACGTCCCCTCCGAAGGACGTGAGTACCGCTCTCCACGTGCAGCCACTTCCCTGACACGAGAGAGGAGCGGGGTGGAAATGGTTTCAGTTGTTGACACCGAGGTTTGAACCAGGGACCTCAGGTACTGCAGACGTGTACTCTCACGCCGTGCCACCTCACCGGGAGAAGCAGTGATAATATTGCCACTTAAATAGGTCTCCTCATTGTGGTGAGAAAGATGTGACTTCAAAATTGTTGAGCACACGCATGCATGGTGGCACCCCCGTAGTTGTAAATTCAACACAACCTTGCAGTCACTTGGTGGTGCATGAGCTCGTGAATATGGTCAGTCACATCTTTGTTGTGAGCTTGCATGAAACGAGCTCATCATGATGCGAGCTCGTCATGAGCTTGTGACGAGCTGCATGATGAGCTCGTACGGTTTACCAATCAATTGTGCTAATAGAGGCATTAATTTTTTGTTTATTATGAGCTCACAAATTCCACACGAGCTCACAGTCACTTGGTGGCGAGCTCGCGTCAAGATGAGCTCGTTTATCTTGATGCGAGCTCGTGATGAGCTTGCGTTAGCCCGTGAACATACTGTCCATTCACATCTCTGTTGGGATTTTGTTGCGAGCTAGCCACGAGCTCGTCACGATTTCGCCACGAGCTAACAAGCTCATCAGGATGCGAGCTCGCCACGAGCTCGTTACGAGCCCGAGACGAGCTCGCCACGAGCTCGAGACGAGCTCGAGACGAGCTCGTAAACGTTCCAATTACGTCCTCGTGACGAGCTCGTTGTGAGCTCGTCAAAAACGAGCTCGTCGGGAGCTTAAATTTGTGTAAGGGTGGGGTGTATTTTGTAATGGCTCATAGTGTTGTTGCATTATCGGAAGTCCCGTGAATAGTGTTATGTACCCTGTAGTTGGCACTCAGCAGTCCACTTTATATACATGTAGGCCTGAAAAAATGAACCACTCCTGAAAAATATGATGATCAACTGAAGGCTATTTGTTGACCAGTTCTCCGACTTGGTACTTGATACATCGAGTCCCTCGCACGTACAATTTGGAACATACTCTGTGCGCGATGGGTGTGTATTACACACAGTGCCGTATCTAAGGGCTGAGATCACCCACACTTTGGGGGCCTCTACATTAGGGAGCTAAGATATTTTCCATTATCTTCGTAATGGTTTCTTCCATAGTTTTTATTATCACCAACTGTTCCATTCTCAGTTATCAAGCTGGTTATTTCAGCTTGGATGTGTCCCTGTATTCTAGGCGACAACCATTAGAGATACAGACCTTCTGTGTTCAACTTCCATGGAATGTTTACTACATGTACACCAACTTCCCATCCATAGATTTTAAGAGTGCGGGGATCAGGCTTCGTGGATAATGATTTTGTGCTGTAGTAGCAATGATCTTTTTCCTATGATTCACAGGCTCAGTGACAAGCTCTTGACAAAGCTCGTCGACCACTACTTGGAGAATGGCATCGAGGTTCCACGAAAGGCATCTGGTGGAGCTGGGAACAACAGGAACGCCTTCAGTGCTGAAGATGTCATCCAGACTGTTCGGTACATAACAAACTAAGCATGGTGATTCCAGGACGGGTTGCCGGAGTCAAGACGTCTGATCCCCGAGTCCGTCTGCTACCCTCCTCGGCCAGCAAAACGCGTGTATGGAAACTCTACAAGGAACACTTTGCAGACCTGAATGGAGTAACTGGTGGGAGTAAGTATCAAATTGACTCCATCCTTCCACATTTACTCTGTGATCCTCCATCATAGAACTCGACAGGACTCTCGGAGTCTCTGAGTATTACGTCAAGCTGGACACTGGCAAGATCCCACCTTTACTTTTTGTGAATAGTGCCCAGAGTCTAACCCTGTAGCATTTATGCGACGGACACCAATCTTTACCTGGCTTTACCAGGTCAGAACTGCGAGTGGCGACCAGAGTCATTGGGCAGGTGTGTATGCATGCCCCCCGGCGTGACAGTGATGTATGACTCGGGACAATAGGGTGCATGCATGGGCATCGACGAGAGCATGCTGAATTTGCATCCTCCTCTAAGGATGTCAAGCTGATCCGGGATCCTGGCACAGACTAAGAGCACGGGCCCCTTTTACCAGTGCTCCACAGCTGTGATCATTATTCTACCAAATTCCTTCCGGCCCCTGGACATCAACCCCCCCCCCCCACCCCTCCCTCCCTCTAGTTGGCCGCCCTGACCTCTGTTGGAGAGATGAATGCTCCTGTAATGCATCTAGGAAAATGAAATCATTTCTTCGAAGAATCTGCGGCTCAATTTTATAATCCGTACCTGTCTCATCTGAATACACCCTAACCCCAACTTATTGTTCATAACACCTATTCATTCACCCTAACCCCTAGTTCTAACACCTTAGACCACTAATACAGCCTAATGATTACACCCTTCAACATGTTACCACTAACCCCACCCCCTATCTCCCAAGACTAACCCCATACACAGGTACGGATTATTAAGTCAAGCCGAATCTGCTCAATTGCAGAATACCCCGCAACTCTTTCAGTGATCAGTCGTTCTCAAAATAATTTCATGAATGAGCGCACACTCCTGTGCATAGTTTTGTATTGAGCTCTGGAGTTGCAGGGGGTATTCTGCAATTGCTCCAAAAAATCTGAACCACACCCTCAGTTAGGAGGAGGAAGTGGCTGTGGGAGGTTGGCGGATGCTCCAAGAATGTTGCTGCCCTAGAAGATCCAGATAATGATTTTTTTCTCGGTAGTTTCATGACAGGCACCTACAGTGTACCCTGGTACTTCTCACATCAGCACATGTCAGTGTGCTCGGGAAAATGAACTATGGCATACATTCAGACTCAGTGGCACCCTAACCTTGTAACACTCCACTCCAGAGAATGCAGGACCACTCTCTACTGTGAATTGTTTTAATGCTACATCGTGACAAGGTTACTGTGGCACTGGTTCTTAATTGATGCTCTGGCACGAATTCAGAATGAATTCTTACTTTGGTTCATTATGTTTTATTACAGATCTCCGGGTCGTGCAACGCTCCTCATTCCATAAGATATGGAATATGTATACACCCTTCGTGCTCACCACCCAACCGAGGACAGATCTGTGCTGGACGTGTCAGCGACATAACCGACAGATATACCAATCTGATAACCAATCTGAAGGAGAGAAGGCAGCGAAGCTCATCCAACAACAGGAGCACCTGCGAGTGGTGGATCAAGAGCGAGTCCTCTACCAGCAACATGTGAAGGAATCGAAGGCTGCTGTTGCTGGGAAAGAAATGGCGCTGGGAGAACATGCACCTTGTTCTATGGAAGTATCCATGAACTACAGTTTCGACTTTGCACAGCAGGTTCGTAAATTAATGTTCATGGTATTAGAGGTGTAGGGGCTACCGCAATATCTAAATTATACGGTAGGTGTCAGAATCGAATCACAGCCTGGTCGTAGAACCATTCAACACACTGCCCATCCAGCAGTGACACGAGGAACCATGTGTACGTGATGGATACCTGTGCTGAATCAGAGTAAAACTGGTATGGCCAAACTACTCAACCAATTCATGCCATAGGCCTGTGTCCATAATAGACACATCCCCAGCGATATAACAAAAGTGTGATGCTAACCAACTTGAAATCGGTGTTTCACTCCCCGAATACAGTTGAAATAAATTGGATACAGTTAAATTCAATTGGAAGTCTAGGGTGTTCGTTTCAAGGAAAACACATAATAATTAGCCAATTATTTATCCACTTTGCTCATTCCCTAATTATAAACAAATTATCATTAATTCATCATCAGTGCATGGTTCACCATAATGATAATAATAATAATGATAATAATAGACAGTTCTCTGTAGACGATTCAGCCTCACACAGTCTTCACACGATGGAGCCAGTTCTCCATGAGGCCATGAATCTTTTCTGTGGTATTTATTTCCAGGTCCTTGTTGATTTCGATCAATTCCATCACTTTCCAGTGGTCACCTTTGTGCCGTGCACCTCTTCCCGAAGTCCAACCGACTGAGAATAAGTGTACTGATGAACGATGCAGCACTCATCAGTGAAAAAAGAGTGTTCCTCCCACAATATGACACTTTTTTTTTTCTCCGACAGGTGCACTACCCGAATGATCCGGATCAGCCTGGTCCCGTGTATTTCCTGACACCTCGCAAGTGTGCCGTGTTCGGGATAAACTGTGAGGTATTCCCGAAATTTTTTGATTGATGAGGGCATGTCCATCAGCAAGGGGTCTAATGCTGTCATTTCCTACTTACACTTCTTCTTCAACAACTATGGATTGGGTGAGGAGACTGCAAAGCTGCATTGTGACAACTGCAGTGGCCAGAACAAAAACAAGTATGTCATGTGGTATTTGGCCTGGCGTTGCATTCATGGAGTGTGGAGTTGTACTTCCTGATAGCCGGTCACACCAAGTTCTCACCTGACTGGTGCTTTGGCCTGTTCAAGCAGCGATACCGGCGCTGCCACATCACCGCCCTCTGTGACATCCAGGAAGCTGTCCGTACCAGTTCATATCGGGACATCAACATCCCCCAGCTGGTTGGCTCAGAGAATGGCCAAGTGTTTGTCAACACATACAACTGGCAGGAATTTCTGTCTCCATACTTCAAGCCTCTCCCGCAGATAAAGAGTTATCACCACATGCGGTTCGATGGCGATCATCCTGGTGTGGTATTCGCTAAGCGATATGCTGACAGTGAGGAAGTGTCTTTCTCACTACTGAAGGATCCCGCCACATTACCACCATCCGAGTTGCCACAGCCGATGGCACCCCCAGGGTTGTCAGAGCAGCGCATCCAATACCTGTACAGTAACATTCGTCAGTTTTGTGCTCAGGACCATAGAGCGGACTTAACATGCCCAGTACCCAGAGGGCAGCTGGGGTTGTAGTTGTAGAGCTCTGAGAATGGACGCTGAATGCATTGAGTTGATGCAAGGACAGTCACTTTCGTTTCACCTATCCATGACTGTGGCAGACTGTGACACATCTGTAAATAAACAGCATTGCCGATCTGTGTTGGGTGTTGACTCGAACATCTATTTCATTGATTATGAGAATATGTTGACAATAATGGAATGTTCTACTATGCTGACACAAATTTATACTTGTATACATGTATGTACTGTACAGTACAGTCATCAGGGGTGGATCCAGGATTCTGAAAAAAAGATGGGGTGCATAGCAATTCTATCTGGTGCAAAATTCAGCATCATTTTCAGGTCCACAATCTGCGCAAAAAATGCAATGCCCTACAAAAAGAGGCATATGCCCCATACACCACCCCTGGATCCACCCCTGTGTAGTCCTACTGTGTTCATGAGAAATATGGAAACATGGTTTTGTTCATGGTCACACACAATAGTTATTATGCCATCCAAAATAATTACATGCAGGAACTTCTGAGCATGTCCTTCCCCCAAGAGATTATCATGGAGGAGTCCATGGAAGAATGATCCAGCTGTGATTCATCGCGAACAAACATGGCACTAGCTGTACATCAGGTCTAATGGCAGAGTAAACAATGTCAAATTTTCCACAGGATTCCTAAATTTTTTGAGATTAGCGAAATTTAAAATTTCGCGGAACTGGTACATGTACTCTCTATGCGAAATTTTTCCTCCTCAAATCTCCCCTTAAAATCCCCCTGGAAAGCTGGATTTTACATGGGGAACAGACCTAATTGATGGCAGAATGTAGTATGTGGCAATGATGGAAGGAGGTATCTATGAAACCATGTTTCAATTTGCATATCAGTTCCTTATTATAGTGCCTATGAGCGCCAGCTAAAATTTGATTGGTCGATTGCCGTTGCCATGGCAACTAATAAAATTACACTGGCTCCATTGTATTATGGGCAGCATGGATATGCACCATCTTGCCAAAAATTTAAGTCGATAGGTGTTTGTTTCATGAAGTTACAGCTGTTCCCGGTTCACTCCAATGGGAAGATTTGAATGGTTACCATGGCAACAACATGAACGTTCTCTGTATTTCGCATAATTGGCAACATGTGCAACACACAGAATATGTGACTAGCAATACCGAATGCTACATGTTGATTATTTTCAATGATGACCAGAGCTCCAACACTCACCAATAGACATGTGAATAGTACTGCTTTCATACACTCTTACTCTTTATTCCTCCCAATTTCACCACTCTAACTTCGGAGGCCGTTTTCTCAAAACTATAACTTTCAAACTGTCACCGTTCAATGGTTTGTAACTTGGCTTCTGAATATCCGAGCATGATGGGTGAGCTGTCATTTAAAAGCTGAAAAGATGCTCTTTCTAGAAATGGGGGAATCTCAAAAAGTGGAGAAGTCAACTTTACAGCCCTTTTGTGGTGGATGGTCACATATTTGATCATTTATTAGCTAACGAATTAAGTTCTAATATATCACCTCACGATATGGTTCGCATTGTTATTACATCAGACTAATTAGATACAACTATTGCTTACCGTTGATAAGACGTCGTGACGTGATAGTGGAGGAAATTCTGGCAGAAAAAAATGCAGAAGGTTTTACAGTCCAATCGGGAATTATATCTAGACAGTGAACTTAAGCTGAATTTGATCCATATGAAAATGCCTTCAGGTGGGGGTAGGTCTAACTGGTATAGAATTACCGGTAGACAATCGATTGATAATTGTTTTCATTGTAAGCAATGCATCATTTCCATTCCACGGGAAAGATGAACTTTGTTGCGCTCGAGCTTTAGTGACAGCCCTTCTTATGAAAGAAAAAAAATCCCTAAGTTAAGTCAAATTAAAAAGGGTAGAAGGATACAGCTCGAATGAATTACATGATAATGCGGGGGTACCCCTAGGAAAGTGCGGTATTCCAGAACTGCAAAATGTTCAAAATGATTTTGGTTGCCGTTATCAAATAACTGTTTTAAGCGGTTTAGTCCCCTGTAGTGATTTTCAAAGGCTCAGATTTAGCGACGGGAAAACAAATTCTTCTCCACTTTGACGACGGACATGAATGGTTAATTAAAAAAAGAAAATACGACTTTATAGCGCACAATTTCAAGGGTTTGACGAGTATTTTATTTTGGATTTTCTCAATGTTAGGGTTGACGCCGAAAAACGTTACCACAGGCGGGTCAAAAGCTTCGGTTTATTGATTCTCTTAATTTGATGCATATGCCTTTAGCTGCTCTCCCCAAATCGTTTGGGATCGATGAGTTCAGGAAAGGCTATTTTCCACATTTATTTAATACCGAGTCAAATCAAAACTATGTGGGCCCTCTGTCCGATGCGTCATTTTACATTCCAAATGCTATGTCGGTTAAAAAGAGAAAGGAGTTTTAAGAGTTGGTACGAAAGTGAACTTCAGAAGAATGTCCCGTTTGACTTTCAAATGGAAATAGCGTCATACTGTATCAGTGATGTTGATATTTTGAGACGTTCTTGTTTATCTTTTCGTGAATTCTTCATGGAAATGACAAAGAAAGACATGTGAGGCGTTCACCCTTTGCATGACGATAGCCTCCGCATGTAACTTAGTGTTAAGACGTAATCTTTTGAAGCCTAATACAATTGCAGTCTTCCACCATCAAAAGCTAAATTCTTATGCATCGCGTCAGTGGATACGGTACGAACGTGTTACGAGGAACATATACGTATAGTTTCTTGGTTGATGTGATGCCGTGTTGCTCTCGTATAAAAAACAAACTGTACAGCACATCGCTATTGTTGTCACTTTGACCTTGTGTTTTACCCACACCTTTCCAACGTGTCCAGGGGTCAACATATGTCCTATCATAGGTCACAAACGCTATATTGGGTCCCACATGGCGATACGTCCTATTGTGTATACACTATACATTATGGGTCTATACAAGAGAATGAAGAGGAGTTGACGCAATGAAAAATCAGTGGCAGAAATGTTGACAGAGCCAATCCTAGTGTATGAAGACATATCTTCCGACGAAGAATACTAAAAGAGATTAGATATTGAGATTGCTTTAAAGCCATACATAAATCAGTGGCAGAAATACCAATCCTGGTTTATGAAGACATCTCCCGACGGAGAATACTAAAAGAGATGAAGATATTGAGATTGCTTTACAAGATATTGGAGAACACATGGCTGAGTATGCTACAGCGCAAGGTCTCCTCGTGCATTTTGAGCAGATGGACTGCATTTGCATTCCACCATGGGTATTTTTTGAGGTGGATGATGAACAGGATAAAGAACTTTCGATGAGCGAGAAGAGGATGAAGAGTTTAAAGCATACATAAATCAGTGGCAGAAATACCAATCCTGGTTTATTAAGACATATATCTTCCAACGAAGAATACTAAAAGAACTAAAAGAGATAGGGCCACCAAATATTCCAGAAAGAGCAGACTTTTTCCTCTCTAAAAACATGCAATGTGTCCAGTAATTTATATTTATCATGTTTATCGTGTCAGTTTTAACACATTTCGTAAAAAGTTGGAGTCATCATGTCATGTTTATATTTCTCTACTCTTAATTGTTACCTTGTTTCATTGTTATTTGTTAAAAACCAAGGGTGCACCAATGCACAATGTCCGTTAGGAAAAAGTCCTGGTTCGAGAAGTCCAACCTGACC
>JAAAKB020051552.1:0-14069 GCA_010014835.2 Apostichopus leukothele
TGTCGAGACGATTGATCGAAAAGCCAGCAATTAGCGAGAGCGTGATATCTGAACAGAGTAAAAGTAATGTGCTTATTTGTTAAAGAAACAACATTATTTAACAAAGTATTCACCGAAACTGAAAACATTACTTTCAAATATCTTTGAAACATTGCCATTGACACAATTTATAGCGACGTTATATATTTGACAAAATACATTCATAAGACAACTGTTTACATAGTTTACTGGTAACAAAACAGAACTGGAAAAGTTGTAAACTTATATAAGAAACAATACCCTTGAAATGTCTTAAAGCTAATTGGCAATTACAAGTGGAAATAAGCCGCTAACCGTGGACATAATGTCAAATGGATCAATATACAGTAAAAAGATGTACAACATTTATCTTAAAAGCTGGGGAGAACTATCTCAAAGTTCCCAATTGCATAGCTGTAAACGATTACTGTTCTATTTTACTGCCAAAGCATGTTTCAGAAGTTGTTCTTATTCACTATGAGATGAACAAGTCCATGTTTATTCAGTCCTACAGTAACCGAGGTTACCTTGGATACTTAGTCGTAGTCGAAAAACAAAACAAAGAAAGCCATTCAATCGAAGAGATGATTGATTTCCTAGGTTTCGTTTTCTTACAAGCCAACCATTTGTTCGTCTTCTTTTATATTTTTATGTTTTTATAAATGATCATAACATATCTGTGGTATTTATTTTCTTTGTTATTTCTTAACCAAATTAATTAACTTTTTCTACTTATGGGAATTACATTATCCATTAATTCATTTGAGATATCTGAATAGGTTATGTTATTGCGTATTATTCCCTGTACCATTGATTATATACTCACACATTCTCCGAACAGTTGCCTGGCCTTGTAAGTTTCAGCAGTACATCTTGCCTATCTTTTACGTTCTCATGAGTCGGTGGCCAAGCGCCTGAGATTTAAAATAAATGTTATCGGCAATATATAGTAGAAGCATAAATAATGAACAGCGTTGTATCTACAATCGATCATCACGCCGATTATTTAAAGTAAATTGGTAAAATACAATTACGTATTTGGCAATTGCAGCCTCCTCAGAAAAAGTTCGAAATTGTAAAGTATCTTGAGATTCAAACTAATCAAACCGATATATATAAGGTGACGACTGGAATTTTTCTAACAAGGCAAGAAAACATGATTCCAACCATCATGTGTTTTCATTATCCGTGTAAAGAACTCTAGGGTCTCATGACGTCCCAATACATAACCACATTGATCAACTCGTCAATCCCCTTCCTTATATGTGCCGCTACTTGGTAGTTGAAATGCGGTATTGCGCTATCGTGCATGTAGTCACTTGATCTCATGTATTGTACCACGCCTCACCCAGACATTGAAAAAGAAGCTTTAACCATTGTTACGTTAGTGTCAATTACAAATCAGGTAAAGTTATAGTTCCATTAAACCCGTCACTGCCTTTCCAACCCTTCCTCGGAGTGTTCCTTGGAGGATTCTTAATACGACAATTGTAGAATTTGATAATGATCGTTATGTGGAGTAAAATGAGTACGTGACTCTTACAATTAATCAAAAAGAAAAGAAAATAATGCTGTTGAAGCTGTACGTATTTCAAAGTGCTTTACCATATGAAAATATCTCCCAGAGCACGACACCAACGGACCATATATCACTATATCGGTTATAGATTTTATCTTGAAAAACTTCAGGCGGTAGGTTGATAAACGGAATCGGCCTATTCTGTGTTCAAGAAAGAAAACAATTCAATAAAAATGTACCCTTTTGTTCCAAGTATCTTCATCCAATACAAAAGCTGTGTTTAGTGTATATCATGTCATCTTTTTTCTTTTCAACACTTGACCCTTGAGAATGTGAAAACAAAGTTTAAATTGTTTTTTTCTTAGGTTTAGGTATAAAACCATAATGTACCTTGCGAAGTACGTTTTCAACTTTTCTTCCAGTGTAACTTAATGGACAGAAGTCATAAAGTTTACACGACGTGCTTGCTTGATCAATCAACACTTTCCCAGCGGTGATCCCTGGGCACACCCACTAGACAAGAAAAAATAAATCAACGTGTTGAAAAATTGAAACTTAAAAGGCAAAGTCAAATTTCAGTACTGATTATGTAACGGTTTAACTTCCATTACAACCCGCACTTCATTAACATGATATCTCCTGGCTTATTTCAAGGAGTGATGCGAATGTTCAAAAGAATGTGTTTCTTATCCTCATTTGCATGGTTGCGAGTATTGTTAGTTTAAAGAAGTGTCTTGCATTGAACGAATTATTCAAATTTACATTATAGTTCACATAACATTCACAAAGGGACGGAGAACAAGTGCGGGTATCAATTGCGCACTTTGAGTAATGAAATTTGGTCAAAAGTTCTAACGAAAACGCGCTTTAAAGTTAACGTTTCCGTCAATATTAACTTAATTTTTTCACGAATATAACCAGCGTTAAAAAAATTAAAGGAAGTAGTACCCCATGAGAATGTAGAAAGTTAACTCCACTAGTTATATTCAGCGCAAACCTAAAGAAAGCACTTGGTACCAATGCGTCGATGTTACCATGAAGATAATATTGGCCATATTGCATTTCTAGAAAAGTTCGGACATTTCCTCCAGATAAATGTTCCTGTAAGCAATAAGTGGCGCCTGTAAAAAGAAGAAATATTTTAATAAATTCACTGTTTGTTTACAGCCTGTAATGTTAATGTTACCTCAACGTGTACGAACGTAGGCTCGTGTCTTTGTCGCCAATTAACAACTCACATGGTTATAGCAATTCTAACATCACTACTTGTACAAAGTCAGTGAACGAATTAAATTGTTTCATCACACATGCAATTACGGAGAAAGATATAATTCGTTTGTGAGCTACCGAGATAGAAACATACAATAGAAACAATACAATAGAAACTTTGGGGTAACATTCAATTTCTATTGTATTTACTTTCCTGGTGAATAACGTTTGGAAATAAACTGGGCTGTTTGCAACGCTTGTCGACACAATATAAGCAAAAGAGTCAAGAAATAATATTCTCCCTCTCTCCCTCTCCCCCACTCCCCATCAAGAAAATAAATCAATGAAAACCAAACAAAAAACAAGCGAAAAGGGAAAGGGCCAAGAGAACTTTACTCACTCAGTTTCGTAGTAAATCCAATGAGCGTAACAATGCTGTCGTGTTCAGAAATCCGACCAACAAATTTAACGAAATAACTCCACTCGTCCATCGCCTCGTTATTTCCTTTTGAAGTTGATAAAAAAAAACAGTGTAGGATAGAATCATAGAACGTAAACGCCTAACGACCTATATTTTATTGCTTGAGTGTTTAATGATGGTAGCTTACGAATTCATTAAGTTACATAATACTGCATAAAAACAAAGTAAAAATCTGACAGTCTAAAGTTGGATCGTTTTTACAGATATCCGTCTATGTCTACAATTCATGTTTCCTGACACATATGGTTAGATGACTAAATACAGTTTCGAGCGATTTGCTTTGACTGAGGTCTTAATCAAATCTATAACACCTTACATGATCCATAAGAAGTAGCATAAGCTCAACTTGTCACTCCAGACCGACACTCGTCAACTTTCAGTCATAGACGGTTCTTGAGATATATGTTGAATGTCAGTTACAGAATGTGCATATTTCAATAAATAATTGAAGCGTAATTTTTTTGGTTTAAAAACATGGTAACAAACTTCGGGACGCTATGAGTTAATATAACGTAGTACATGAGAACCAGTAATGGTTCCCTACCAAAAGTAAAATTGTAGTTTCATAATTGATTTCATCTCCTTGAATTACCT
The DNA here is from genome assembly GCA_010014835.2 of Apostichopus leukothele. NCBI lineage: Eukaryota > Metazoa > Echinodermata > Holothuroidea > Aspidochirotida > Stichopodidae > Apostichopus > Apostichopus leukothele. The sequence continues at coordinate 3,822 of JAAAKB020051552.1, forward strand.
GTAGATATGTGAATATCATTCTCGCATCCTAGATCCGATTTTAGGATCCCTAACCAGCGTTGTCGCCTTTTGCCTTTCTTTAGCTTCGACTTGAAAGTCACCATGTGTTCCATAATGTGTGGACTTGGTAAGTCTATGTTATTAACAGGTAATGCGTCTGCGTTGCCATTCACTACAAGAAAATATAAAATATCATCAGCTCATTATATTTCGAAATGATTAAATCAAATAACAATAACGTTACTGTAAGCATACTGTTTATTTTATCTGGTCTGAAAATAAAATTAATCAATTTGTCCTGCTGCAAATTTCTGTTAAATGGTATAATCATTGAATGATTATGTTTTTTTTGCAACCTGGAGAAAACTTCAAGATATGAACGAAATATGTTTGGATTGGGTTCCAAACCAGAGTCCATACCTTCTAGCGTAATCCGACTTTCAGACCAATTGTACAGAGAAAACAACTAAATTATTCATAAGTTCATATTTTTTAACTTTACACGGCCGGTATAAACAATAATAACTTATGGACACTACTGAGTTCTATTGAGTTCCACAAGTAGCCTCCCCTTAACAGACATGCATACTATAGAGTAGGCAATTATTTTGAAAGATATAAACTGGATAAGCCTCGATGAAATGTGTGTACGGTATCAATTTGTTCTCGTTAAACTTATAATTTCGACATTTCTTTATTTTAATTTCAAGCATACTTTGATAGGAGAAAAACGGCTTGAACTGATCTTGTAGCTAACCTGCAATTACCCTTAACTCTAGTGTTACAAAGTTTCATTTTTATCCACGCATAACGTAGTATGTGAAATTGTTACATGCGGACTGGATTTTTTTCGTCCACAGCCCTCTGACCTTATTTTTGTACATTCGGGTTATGTAATGTCCGAGGGAATACATATGCGAGTGTTAAAGCACGGAAAAAGGCATTGTGAGAAAACAGTGTGAACTAAGAGTTCAGAGTCGACACACCAGAGGAAAAAATCTTGTGTCCAGTTAGTCAAGATCGGTGCTCTAAAATATTATTATTAAACCGGGGAGTTCCGAAAACATGGCTTAGGGTGAGACAACACTGTATATTGCCTGTTATTAGGCTTTATATTTCATATCTACTGCAGAGGCGGGTCGAGAGATTTGGTTCAATGTCGCTGGTCTTTGCAGGTTACGCACCCCATTTCACGTAATAATTTGTTTTTCAGTCTGGTAACTTAAAGGAGCAAGCGTGTTTTGTCAGAAAGAACATGAATATGGATAGACGTTTTACATGTATTACGTAGGGAGACGTAACGCCAGTTAAACGTAAAGAAGTGAGAGTATACGTGTGTGTCAGTAAATGCTAGGTTATTAAATAACAAGCGAAACATAAACATGGGAACCGACATGCAACTTGAAATTCAAATTCATAAATGTTAATGGTAGTACGTAGGTATCCGATGTCAAAAGAAAGTACTATGTATTTAATGACAAGAAAGTTTGATTTAATTGTAAACAAAAGCAATAGTTTATCGAAATTAGAATTTGAACGTTTTCATAGAAAGGTTACAACCGTAACTTTGCTTCACAGTAAGCAGTATTTCAGGTTCGTTACGAGATCAGTCTGATAGTAAGGGTGACTTTTGTAAATTACTGCATGTATACTGCTTAAACCCATAGTTCGTTTTTACGGGGGAATTAAATAGTTATTCATTGTATTGAGTATTTACAGATGACCCGGATGTTCGAAATTCCAAGAAAAAATGTAAATACCACTAGACAAATTAACCAGCATAGAAGATATATTAGGTTTAAAAAGGCATATAGAGTTGAAACCGTTTATAGAGAAAGAACGCGATATCATCAGAAAGGAACAATATATCATAAGAAAAAAGTGAGAAGAAGAGGGCGAAATTAGAAAAGAGGAAAATGAATTGGAGGAGCGTATGCTCGACACCCAATTATAAATAGCAGGAAGGCGAGAGCACAAGAGGCGGAGGCTCAGTTAAGAAAAAAGAAACAAAAGAGGAAAGGATTGTTGGTGTGTTATAGTTCAGATGACAAGGATGCACAGGATTATAGCAAACTGAAAACTATTTTACTAAAACGATATGAGTAAACAGAGGAAGGCTTTAAACCAAACGTTAGGACTTATAAACCCGAACAAAGTGAAACGGGAATGCAATACATGACACGAGTCAGAAACTACTCGGATAGGTTGATTTAGCTGTAGGAAGTTCAGAAATAATGTTAAAGCGTTTGTGACTTACTTTTGCTGGATCAATTTGTTAATAGTTGCCGAAAAGATATGTTATTGTATATTAAGGAAAGGCAACCTAGAAATGTTAGCGGATATCAGATAAGTATATTGAGGCACATAACAGTTAGTACACACACTGGAAAGACAAAATCAGAGGGAGACAACCTCAAGAGTCAAATAAGGGTAAACGTAATATGAGGAAGGGAGTAGGAACAGGACAGAGACAGTCGACACGACCGATAAATTATACAAACTTTATAAGTAAGTTAGTAAGTAAGTTAGATCCATAAAGGAGAAATCTAAGTTGTTATATTGTGGTATACATGGACATTTGGCAAGAGAATACCCTAAACGTAACACTTTGGCTCTGATGATTGACGAATGATCATTAGAAGAACCAGAAAATAGTTATTGTGTAAACGTAGATCAAAATACTGAAGGTAGTTTACAGCTAGATCAAAGCAAACCGGAACCGGAGTTTCGGTTCCGTAACAATCCTACTAAGCAAAGTGAAGTCAAAGCATAACACCCAAAGCAACCAGTGAAGAGAAAAACAAAGATAACATAACAATAGCAATAAAGACTAGGAATAAAAAAAGAATAAACCTTTGACACCGCTAAATGTCATAGTAGCTGACAAGTTAGATGTTAACCCAGAATTTCGTAAGAATAAACAACGAGAAAACATGACCCAAAAGAAAGTAAGAACATCAGCTGAATAGGAGTTAACTCAGGTAAGAGACAAATGCAGAACAAGTATTGATTCATAGAAGTAAGGCCAATAAACACAATCATTTAACTAAGTTAAAGATTAAAGGGCAAAGGAGTAACGTAGACAGAGTGAAAGAAAGTTTGGAGGAATTTGAGTTATATGCTTGTGAAGCTCTGGATTGATTTTTGAGTTTGACAGTTTAGTCTTTCATAGTTTCCATGTAAGTTTAAATAACTTCATGTAACTTCAATTGAGATGATTATATCAATCGTTAACCTATCATCAATAGTTCGTAAAGTATAGTTAATAAATCTGTTTCGATTACATAATAAGAGCTCCGTTTATTGTACATTAAGGGGAATATTGTGCTGTTACTTTCATAACGTTAAGTGTTTACTTTCCTATTTAATTTTTATGATTCCTCTGTGACCTTTTGCAGTGCAGTGCAATATGTACTGATATGTAATATTTTACATATTCATTTATTTGCACAGTAAGTAACAATATGTATGTATGTTTATGTGTTTGTATCCTTTTCTCGAATACATCATCGAGAAATCAATTTAATTAGAAATGCTAAAGGTAGGATATTTGTATGTAAAAGAATTGTCAACTGATTTGTGGTAGTGATTGATTTTGTTCCGGCATAAACTGTAGCTTTCTTACCTTGTGACTTGGAATTGCTCCTTCTGACTTGGACCTGCTCTTTCTGAACTGCTCCGTCTGACTTGGAACTGCTCCTTCTATAAGACCGAGAGCGAATTGCAGAGCTACAGAATAAAAACAAAATCATATTTTTTTCAACTAAGAAACTTAATTCATTCCACATTATTTTGTTTCAAAGTAATGAGTAAGTCAGCTTGATAATATTGTCATGGAAGTTTCATCGTCTACGTTTAGTTAAGGACATCAGAAGATAGTTACTTGAAAATATACATACAATTTACTATCTAGTTCGATATTTACAAGTCTTACTTAACGATGTTCATTAGGAGGAATATGAATGAAACCCCAAACCTCTAGTCATCTCTCAATCACTGATGTACAGTGATGTATCACATATTGTGCATTACATGCTTTCAGAGCTGCAGTCACTGGGGGTATAACTCATGCTAAAAATGAATACTATTAATTAATATACACAATTGATGTTAAATGTTGGAAATTATACCACACTTTTAAACAAACATTTAAGGGAGGTGATACATCGCACCCCTCCCTTCAGACCACTCGATAGAACTGTTATCGACCCGAATTTATGTCAAATTCATCAAGCAAAGAGCACGATGGCTACGGTCATCATGTGATTGTTAAATGTGAATTTTTCTCTATTATTGTATCGTTATTTCTATACAATTACTTTACAAAGAACTTAACGTGAACAGCTATATGCAGTTAGAAGTTATCATGCCATTTTATGTTCAGTGACATGACTAGTACTGAGGTAACCTACAGTTTGTATAATATGGTGGTTTCTTGACACGCAATGTAAATGTTAAAGAATATCCAGCACATTAAAGAAGAAAAAAATACATTACCGAAAGTTTATTCCATTTAGTCGACGGTGCAAACTTATTTCTATAAAATAAAATGAGAATATTAATAGAAAGGGCACTAATCAAATGTAGTTCAAATCAATGTATGAGTGTATGTATGAGTTTAATATACTATGTTTTACCTTTTTTCACTTGAACCTGCAAACTGAGTTTTTTTTTAATTAAAATAATGCTCCAAAACAATGATCACATACTTATCGTAACTCTGTCAATAGGACTTTGGTTAACTATTGAACTGCTCTCAAATGCGTACCTGATTATAAGCTGACAAACTACTTGAATCAGAATGATGTTTTAAATATAATATTTTGTTTTGTACTTTATATCTGTATAACAAATTTGTCTACGTATTCTGAAATTAATTAATTGCTTTGAATCTTACCTCTGATGACAAATAACAAAGCCATAATTATGATCACAGCTGACACAACTACAAGAATGAAATTGTCCTTTAATAATTGACTAACAGTTTCTGGAAAAAAAACAGAAGGAATGAAACAGACCAACTTAGACATTTTTACACATAACAATTTATAAGTATTATATGTATTCTTTACAAATTGTAAAAAAAAATGCAAAAATTAATCTTATTCACGTTTTTACTTTTTTCCTTTATAAAAATACACTTTGATAAAATTGTTTATTATCTTTAAATAAGTATCAAATCAAAATGTAATTTAGTATTGCTCTTTTCCCTCTTCCACTTAAACTTGTAATTTACCTGAATATAATATCTTTTGAGCGTTTCTTACCATATCGTCAGAATTACGAACATTATGATAATGCCATAACTTACTTTTTATGTTTAAAACAAGAACGTCCTCAGAAACAGAATCCCCTTGTGAGTTGCTGGCGAAACATCTGTAGTTGCCTTTTTCATCTCCCTCGATAATCGAAATATTGAAATTCCAAACGATCTCTTTAGTCCGATTTCTGAATATTTTATTTGTCAATGATACAGGTTTAATTTCCCAGCTGCCATAGGAATCATTTTTCTCAATGTAGGTATCGGGAGCAGGATTACCATCTACGACACATGATATCACAAAGTGATCGCCTGTATTTAGTTCAGTCTCAAGAGCTGAGATCATTCGAACCGATGGTGGATCTGTAACAATATGTATAGGATAAATATGTGATGAATCACATGACATGTTTAAAAGAAGTTACAATTTCAACAATTGACATTAAACAGTGACGAACAAAGTGTTGTTAACTGCAAGGCAATTTAAACAGAGTTTTTACTAATATGATTCTCTCCAAGCATTGCCAGTGAAATTGGCAATTTAAAGCTGGTATACAATGCAGAAATTAGTTTATTGAACAATTCTCTGTCCGTTGATTATTTACGAGAACGTCGAATGTACACGAGATGTTTCGTATGAGTTTTTAACTTTCTCTTTACCGCTTTCCTTCCCATGATACGGCTTGATCAAGCGCTGTTAGTGATGCTTACTCCGTAAAATGAACGACAGTTAAGAAAAATCGTTAAATAATAGAAGAGAATAACTTATATCAATCAAAAAGAGTAAATATAGGTTTCGGGCAAAATAATACATTGAAATGTTAACTAAAACCGAGGAAGATTGTTGAGAGAAAGACGAATATTCAGAAATTTAAGAAAAGTATTTAATGAAAACATTCAACAAATAATCGCTGAATCTTGCATACGATAGTGTATATTTACTATAATGTTATTATATATTCAGTACCACATATTTATATCATTACATTTGATATCATTTACAAGGTTTACTTACATCCTAGTTCAACTTTTACATTTTCTGTAGATACAGATGGATAGGTTCCATTAGATGTTCTACATCTCACGATAATATCATCACGGTTTTCGATTTGATATGGAAAACTCCAAGTTTGGATTGCTCCATCCCTTTTTACCAAATTCCCATTTAGTGAGATTTCCCACCATGCTTCTCGTCTATCGCTTACATTCAGAAATTCCATGTAAGCTGCAGTGACAGGTGGAAATCCGTCAGTCATGCAAGTGATATTGATAAACCCTTCCTTATTTGTAACTAGGACATTGTGTGGTTTCGGTGCTGGTCCCCACCATACGTTAACGGGATCTGTGTAACACATGATACCTAATGAAATGTTACTACTGATCGTTAAAAACGTATAAAACATCTCACTGTGTTATGATTATTTAAATTACTGACACTTGTACGTTGATGATAATATACACCCATACCGGCACTTGTTAGTATGAATTATGATTTTAACGTATCCCTCAATTCACCCAAATTTAGCTAAAATCATAAAGTATCTCCCCCCCCCCCCCCGATATGGGACGACAAACACATATACTCAGAATAAGTAGGCATTATATATCTCATTCATGGATGTCAACATATACTTATAATAAGTCGGCATTCTGTATCTCATTCATGAACGTCAATTGGTTCACAGCCTAAAGTGGATTGTACATTGTGTCGCGTTACGTAAAATATTATAAAAGAGTTGGACTTACATGTAATTTGTATCAGTGATGATACTGAGTAATTCAGTGAGTTCTGAATTAAACATGTTAGCTGTTTACCATGATGTGCTCGATTCACTGTAAGCGATACAGATTCACATGCTGCAGCGTTGTCTACACCAATGCTTGTTTGATTTGTGTCATGACCTTTAACCAGAACTGTGTCATCGATTGACCACACAAACGTAGCACTGCCGGGTAATTCGTTGAATCGCACACAACATCTTGCAGAAATACTTTCGCTTTCCTTAACAGTTGATAGTTCTGTAATATTTGGCCCATCTTAAAAGTAAATAATTAAAAACATAAGCTATAAACCATTGCATATCACTGTTTATGAAATGTCTGAAATCCATGTAAGCAATTGATTTCTTATAGTACATCTCATCGATGAAGGGGACCACATAAAAGAAGAAAAGTATCACACCTTGAATATATACCATCCAGAAACATGTTTCAGGATAGCCTGACTGTGTAAAGTATCGGGAACACGTCACTTGTCCAGCATCTTGAAGAGACAGGTTCATTATCTGAATCGCTGCATATGTTCCGTCATTGTTGATTGTAGAAACAACCGTCCCCTCCGTCTTTATTAATCCTTCTTCTGAATTATGACTTATTGCACGAGAAATTCCCCACTTCCATACAACGATAAAATCATCTCCTGCTGATTTGAAATTATAATCCAGGTTGATAATGCCGTTGATCGCTGCTAGTGTAGTGGACCTGTCTTTATTAGCTGTAACGCAAATCGTTGGAAGAGTTAAATAGAACCCATATACAGTAAATGTGCTCTTGAGTAGATACTAAAGTTCAGTGTATTGAATTACCTATTTCATATAGGTAATTCAACGTCTCCGAATACATGTCACGCAATTTGAAGCAAGCTGAATATCATTTTGGTAATTAAACTTATTGTATACATTAATCATTAATCAACCCAAACCCATCTGAAAGAAACTTTTAAATGTGATGACAACTTACCTTCAGCTGAAACATACGCTACCTTCAATTCTACTGCCATGAAGGAAACCATATAAATGTAAGTCATAAATACAACTCCACTGGAAAACATGGCTGCCACATGGACGAACTGAGGTCATCTACAGATTAAGATAGCTTCAAAGTAACGAAATGATTCAACTATATTATTAATTTCCCAAAAAAAGATAACAATCTTTGTGCTGATATTTTGTTTACTCTGCTGCAACTATAGTTGTAAATTAGATAACTAAAGTTACACGTTAATGACAGCAGTCTTGAGTTATTTCCTCAATCGATTTCTGTTCAAAGACAATCAATTCGAAAGTGAAATTAACTCGTTAAAAGTAAAGCTCTGGTTTACAGTAGAATGAAATCAGTCTTGAGTTATTTCCTCAATCGATTTATTTTTCAAAGACAATCGATTCGAAAGTGAAATTAACTCGTTAACGTGAAGCTCTTGTTTACTCTTTCACAGATTGAAAGTCGATAGCGTCCTGGTCAGAACTGAAAATGAAATACAACAGTTCTAAAAGAGCAATGAGCTGAAAGAAATGTTGTGTTTTATTGCTAATATGCATTATACAGAGTAAACTTTCGTGATAATTCACTTTATGAAAGCTTACTTTGATGATGCGATTTGAACAATGATAATTAGTTTACATTGTGAAATACATAGATAGTGTATAAACAAGTTAAAGTGGACAATATGAGCTTTGGATGTGTCAATCATTCCAAATCCGTCCTACACCAAAATTGATATAACAATGCAGTTTTTAGTATATTAAATATCTGCTTAGAAACAACATAGATATCAAAAACAGGAAGCAAACTTATTTAGTTTGGGCAACTTTCCTATCCTGATAATTCGGTGTCGTAGTATAACTAAACTCAGGTTTCTATAGTTTAAGTGCGATACAAACTGTACGCAACAAACATCGGTTCTTCAATCTAATAGGTAATCGTGGGCCTGCTATCAGACTCGAGTCCTTTACTTATATTGCAGTGTGTCATGATAAAGTGAAACTGGAGACAATATTAAAACGCTTGCACATAAAATGCAATACGCTTGTTACTCGTTACAGGCAAAGGAAGAATACAAATGAAATCCAATCACTAAAATATGATGTCAATCAACTACACCACAAGCTACTCGATCAATATGAAACTTGTATTGTATTGTCGATGTATTCGTATTGACCATTTTATCAAATATATATGAGTAGATCATTAAACGAATAGCGAATTGAATCACTGGGGCACCCTTTTCCTATTAAAAAGGTTTGTGCCATTCCAAAACGAGATTAATAAGTGCACCCCTCCCCTCCCAAACACAAAATGAATTACAAAACAAACTTTAAAGACAAATTAAAATAAAAAAAAGGGGTAATTGCTCGTGTTAAATATTTGAAATTTGTATCTGGATGTTGACATTCACTGTTACCGAATTTTTGAATGACTTACCGGTCGTCAACGTTTATTGCCCAGTCTTGGTTATATGTATTCTTTGGCCACCCTTTTACATATAACTCAATAGGTCACGTTGTTGTTAGGTGACACTCGCTGTTATTAAGCGACATAACGCTGTACAATACTATAACCCAATGATAGACATTGCTGATATCAAATTTACTATGGGTAAGGTAACAAACCTGAGACATTGTGGTACGCGGCTCCTTTAAGATAATGATAGTGAACATAAGGAATCGCAGTTTGCATTAGTACGTATTCAACTAATGTCCCAGTATAAACTGGGCAGCATTAAGTGGAGACACTCATGCGAGTCAATAAAGGATAATGTCATGAACAGTTGTAGAACCATTATTTCCAATAAGTCGGCCGAAAGCTGTTGTTCATCTTGTTTATGTATAAATAGCGGTTTTTCCAGTTCAAGCAATACAAGAAATTGGGCAAATATAACAACGAGTGTGTATTTTCCCCCCGAAAGCTCTGATTATTCTTTATAGCTGATATTTGCTTCAAGAAAGACATTGGTAAACTACGATGCAACTTATCAGTAGGTGCTGATTTTTGGTGCCGTTAGAACGATAAGTAAAAATTCACACTTTGGCTGGTCACAGATCTACAGTCAACACCATGAAGACTGAGACCCCAGTTGGAGAACACTTTAACCTTCCCAACCATACCATTAACGACATGTCCCTACAGGGGATTGAATCCTTAGGTAGCCGTCCTGACCTAGTACGAATCAGCAGAGAGAGGCTGTGGATGCAACGCCTTCGCACCATTCA
>JAAAKB020051774.1:0-14065 GCA_010014835.2 Apostichopus leukothele
TGAGACCTACCAATGAAGACCTCACTGAGACCTACCAATGAAGACCTCACTGAGACCTACCAATGAAGACCTCACTGAGACCTACCAATGAAGACCTCACTGCGACATCCCGGTGAAGACCTCATTCAGACATCCCAATGAAGACCTCACCGAGACCTCACTGATTAATATCTAACTGAGATCTCACTGATTAATATCTGACTGAGATCTCAGCACTTCATACCTGATATAGACTTGACTTATTAGGCTCAATCGAGGCCTTTATGATCTAGACCTTTATGATCTATGATCTCACTCAATATTACCTGATTAGACATCTCCAGTTAATATTTCAACAAAGTTTAGAGTCTGAGGATTAATTTCACTTACATCACTTGCTAGTCTGTCATACTCTTCCATCAACTGTTCGTTTTCTCTGTTCATACTGAGTACATTGCCAATACGGGAAGCTGCAGTCTCAGCCTGTAATGAGATGAATATAAAGTCAAGAGAATGTATTAAGTGTATGCGGATATCACATCAACAACAAAACTAAGACTATGTGAATTAAGAACAAGCTGTGTCGTACCATGAGGACCTAGAACTGACTTGAGTTATTAATTGATGTTAATTTATGCATACCTTTTGTGCTCCAGCCAGGGCATGGTAATAAGAAGATACATAGGTCATAATGGATCTCTCATCAGGCTTGGGGGTGTTCACAATCTCTGTAAGTGAAGAAGGAGATCAGTGTGAATTACATACATCAAGTAGACAAGACAATACAAAAGTATAAAAACAAGGAAACGTTGCACAAATTTTGACAATTTAAGCCTTGTACTGATTACCGGTGAGGTCCAAGGGCCTGTCTGAGGGGTTCAGTGTGGGGTTGGTATGGGAGAGGGGCAAAACTCACCAAAGCATGGGGTGGGGGGAATAGTATGTGTAAGTAGCTTTTCTCTACTAGGAATGTATAATACAGAACTATGCTGAGGAACATGCAATATATCAGGAAATTAAAAGACTTGTTAAATCATTCCTTGATTAATTATTCCTCTATAGGTTCAAGAAATACTGCCTCACTCTACTTAAAGACTTATTTGTTTTGGCTGATGTAACAAACATGCTGCTCCAAAGGAAATGTTTTCAGTGCCAAGAATGTCAAGGAAATGTAAGATATAAAATACAGATGTTACTTTAGCTTAGATCAATGACTTGTGGATAATCAGCTTCATCAAGTTATTCTCAACATACCTTCTGCCTCCAACATTTTTGGGACATCTAAGTACTTCTCAGCGACTTCAAATGCCAAGTTCAAGTTTGTCATAGGGTCATCCTGTGAAAATAATCAAAAATTGTTAGAATATACATAAATGACATAACTGGGATAGAAACAATTGCATACATATAAATACCACGATTGTACAAGATGGTCAGTATGAAAAAATGCAATACTAAGACAGAAATGAATGGTTTATAGGATGAATTACCAAACCACACCTCATCATTAAACCAAACATGAAATATTCAGAAAACACTCATCCACAGATGTATCTAGACCACACCTCATCATTTAACCAAACATGAAATATCCAGTAAACACTCATCCACAGATGTATCTAGACCACACCTCATCACTAAACCAAACATGAAATATCCAGAAAACACTCTACCACAGAAGTATCTTAACCACACCTCATCATTAAACCAAACATGAAATATCCAGAAAACACTCATCCACAGAAGTATCATATTACCGCCACTTTATTACTTTTGAGTCTTTAACCCTAATCACTAGCCCAGAAGAAGCTAAAGACAACCAAAAACAATACAGACCAACCTTTCACCTGCTTGATTGTATGTAACTTTTAATCACTGTTTAACTCATATTTTTCTTATTTATCTTGCTTTTACTTCAGTTTCAGTTTTACCAATTTCATTTAATTGTTATTTGTGGTTCCGCTTTTATGTTTTCACAAGTCCCCTCTTTCAATGGTTGATGTTAATTGTATTTTAAACCAGAAGGTTAGCAATGACTGATCAAGTCACCCATGACAAGAAACCCTTAAATAATTGAGTTTCCATCTACTGTATATTTAACATTTATTCTTGTAATAGCATCATCGATGTGAGACACCAAGCATGATGCTTGGTAACTTTGTGACAATAGTGAGACCAAGCATGATACTTGAAAAGTTTGTGACAACTATAGTGAGACACCAGGCATGATGCTTGGCAACTTTGTGACAACTATAGTGAGACACCAAGCATGATGCTTTAGATTATAGAAATATTCCACTGTAATTAATGAATCATTACACATTCTGCACTTGAGATAGGGAATGGAGGGAGAGGGGTTAGGAAGGGTGGAGGAGGGTGACTAACAACTACTTCAATGCATGCAGGTGGTATGCAGGTAATTTACTGCTGCTTACTTTAGGTTTTCTTAAGTTTGGTAATTTTATATTCCAGGTATTTGTTCTTTTGTACAGTGCTCTTGAGCATGTTTTATTTCATGATAACAGCACTTTAATATATGGTATTTATTTATTTATTATTATAAACTATGCTTGTCAGCTATTACTCTACCAAGAATTCAGAACTAATGCTCATTAATATAAATGAATAATTCAGAAATTCAACTGACAGTGAACCACAAGAGTCCATTAACAGTGATCAACTTTGAATGCATTGGACCAATCAGCTCACTGAAGGATATGCACAAGATATGAGAGATTCCAAGTGATACTCTTATCTATTGATCAATTTATGTTTACATATTTTAATTATGGAGAGGAATTATTCTTCCCCATCTCTGGTGCTGCTTGTCTTCCTGTCATGGTTAATACTTTAGTATAAATCTCATTCCATTCCACACTTCTTGCAGCATAATCAGCTATGTTAGACAACAGTCACAAATACATCCATAGCCAGATGTTCTACCTCTTATTATTTGATCCTGGTCTATTTTTAAACTACTCTCTTCCAGCTGTCTCAATACCGTCTACGAGCTGTATATATTTGGTAGGCGATATCATCATATATCAGTACTGTACACTACTACACCCTAACTGACACCTCACTGATGGTACCAGTCTAGTCAAGAATATCAGTATAATGATGATGATACTGATTGAGTCAGTCACATCATCTTCTAACTCTGAAGTTCATTCTTTAAATTCCTGTGACATTCTTATCCTCCTCCTGGCATAAGGAGTTCAGTCTATCTTAAAGAAACCTACATCAGTGCTTCCACTGACCAAGACAAGGGCCATTAATAATCATCTGATCTAACCAACAACATGGCAAGGTCTTCATTCAGCACTCATAAAACTCACAAAGCAACAATTCACTATTGCCTTTTACAGCCTTAGCTTGGTTTTTACCGGCAGTCAGTATTTCATTGGTGGTACCTAACTGATATATATAATTGTGGAAATTGACTCCATTTGTAACATCACTCAAGGTTGGTTCCTCTGTGCATCACTTGGACCTAACAATCTGTCCCCCAATCATCATAGAGGGAACAAGGAATAGAAACGGATGGATGGGAGGGGGAGGAAAGGGTAGGGGAGAGATTGGGCTTGCCAGCAGCACAACAGGCTACTTTGAATTGCCCATATATACAATGTAAACTAACCATGAATCTATGCTATTCATTAATCAGTCCCCACCACCCACTACTCCATACCACCCCCTACTCCATACCACCCCCTACTCCATACCACCCCCTATTCCATACCCCCCCTAGTCCATACCACCACCTAGACCATACCATCCCCTAGTCCATACAACCTCCTAGTCCATACCATCCCCTAGTCCATACCATCCCCCACTCCATAGCACCCCCTATTCCATTCCATCCCCTACTAACATACCATCCCCTACTCCATACAACCCCCTATTCCATGCCAACCCCTATTCCATACCACCCCCTAGTACATACCAACCCCTATTCCATATCACTCCTATTCCATATCATCCCCTATTCCATATCATCCCCTATTCCATACCATCCCCTATTCCATACCAACCCCTAGTCCATACCACCCCCTATTCCATAGCACCCCCTATTCCATTGCACCCCCTATTCCATACCACACCTATTCCATACCACCCCCCCATATTCCATACCACCCCCTATTCAATACCACCCCCCTATTCCATACCACCCCCTATTCCATACCACCCCCTATTCAATATCACCCCCTATTCCATATCACCCCCTATTCAATACCACCACCTATTCAATACCACCCCCCTATTTAATACCACACCTATCTATGCCTTCCCCATCTTGAGTTTTATAACATAAGCAACTAACTCATTCTGCTAAATAATTAACATCAATATTCTGTAGAACTGCATCAAAGAGATCGCACATAGCTTTAATATTGCCGATGTTAGTTGAAGCATGAGGAATCACACACTGAGAACTAGATCACAGAGATACCACCACCATAGTAGCAGTGCAGAACCGGAGAGCCCAACACAGATTATTTCAAACTCCCCTCAAGACTTGTGCAGGTGCTTATAGCATAGGATGAACAGTTTTAATTAAAGATTAAAGTTAAAGAACAATACATTCAGGAATATTCACATCAAATAAAATTCAAAGTTTTGATCAAATTGACTAATTATCTCTAAACTTCAGGAAATTCACATAAAGGACAAAGCAAAAGTACCAAACAATAAGAGAGATGAACAAAAGAGGGACTATACCCATCTACACCTTCACTCTATTTGATCTATAGATGATTATGTTTAATTGGCATTAGCACGAATATCTACAAGCTGGCCAATGACCCATCTTTTGATAAAAGTTAAGTAATGTCATAAATTTAATGTCTTGGAGAAAGTAATTCATAAATACATGCTTTCTCAATAAAAGTGAACACATATATGTAGCATTAATTAACCAAATATTGAATTCAGTTTTGTTTCATACAAACTCAGGAAATGACTCATTTCATATTTTTTAAAGAATGATTTTTATCAGACGCAGTTTTTCATATAGCACGGCTGTCATGCACAACCATACATGTAGAACACACACTTGAATTTACAGTCATACACAACACTAGGTTATCAATGACACAGACCACACATACAGTGGGAACCACTCTAAAACTATGCATACTAACTGCACACACAATAACAATATCAATGGGGGAAATTGCATTGGTAACATAGTTCTGTATTTTTAATAATCATAAAACAAGACGAGACAGATTTAAAATAACTTCATTCTCTAATAAAGAAACAAAAACAATAAACACACATGTCACAAACAAACAGAATATGAAACTCACATGGACCACCAGACACTAAGGATAATAAGTTAGGCTGATGATACCTGACCTGGATCACACCCCTCAAGACCCTACCGATAACTCTGCTCTCCTCTTTGGTCTCTGTTACCACCCAAACCATGTCATTTCATGTGGCTGTGTTCAAATGTTATGATCAGCATTAACTACAGTAAACTGCCAAAAGTATATGGTAGTGGCACACAATGTAGGGAACTGTAAAATTTCATGTTTTGTTTACAATATGTAAGATGTGTTCATGTGTAGTGCAATGAAATGATCACATCTGATCTTGTCTTGTACAGTAAACTGATCACATCTGATTATGTCTCATGGGATTGACTGATCACATCTGATCTTGTCTTGTACAGTAAACTGATCACATCTGATTATGTCTCTTAGGATTGACTGATCACATCTGATCTTATCTTGTACAGTAAACTGATCACATCTGATTATGTCTCATGGGATTGACTGATCACATCTGATCTTGTCTTGTACAACTAACTGATCACTGCCTGATATTTAACAGGTAACTATTTTTACAATTAAGTTTATTGTGATACAGATATACTTTCACTTTTACTTAAGTTTCCCTTACAGAGAGTATTGTTATTGCATTATGATATTTACTTCCTTTGTTTTATTATTATACTTCTGTAATATCTTCATCATTGGGACTGATGATTACTTTGTTTTGCATATGAGAGACCATGCATGGGAAATGTATCTAGTTGTAATATTGAGATTTCAAGTCATCGAGTTACAATTACTAGCAGAGGTTATAGATTCATAGTTTCACTATCCAATCTGCCTGCATAATACAGACTTAACCAGAAACACAAAACAGTTTGAGGGAATATTTGAACATCTAAAGTTCCTATTGATCACACCTGTCAATAAATCTTAGAAAAGTTGTAAAATCAAACAATACTATACTTAAATCAAACAATATTATACTAAAATAGCTTTATGAAAATTGAAACTATTTATTGGGGTAAAGTCCTTCTGGCTGGTTGTTTGTAAGGAACATCCACTAATGATAACCATCTTTTGAGCAAACTAACTAGGTGTGTTACACTAAATGCCTAAGCAAAGACTAGCAGATCATAAATACAATTCAATAAGAGCATTGTAAACCACAAAGGTTAGAACTAAGTCCTTTATTTATCAGATCAACTCAGAACAAGGGTTACTTTCAATATGTTCAAGTGTTTTGAGCTATGATATTACATGGTGAGTATATTGGTAACATTGATAGAGCTATTAATATCTTGTTTAGGACTACCATACTTCATGATGAAACCTTATTTATGCAAAACTATAAAATGTATCATAAACTATCAGGAACAAACAGTTTTCCCACAATATATAGGAAGGGAATTTGATAACCCTGAGAAAGGATGTAAGACCCTACCACTACACCACTTTTATATCCAGATATAATCCAGATATTATGTAGGTATGTAGTTCAGATACTACATCCATAATGTCACATTATATGTGTGTTAGCTTGAACACCAGTCACTTTGTATTTAACATTCCAATGGTTAATGAGCAAACACTGGCTGACAAGTGATCATCATCTCTGAGAGCTGAATAAATATGAGCATGTAACTCATACTGCAGATATAGAGTATGTAACTCATACTGCAGATATAGAGTATGTACGTACTATATATCATACTGCGGATGTAGAGTATGTAACTCATACTGCAGATATAGAGTATGTAACTCATACTACAGATATAGAGTATGTAACTCATACTACAGATATGGTATGTAACTCATACTGCAGATGTAGAGTATGTAACTCATACTGCAGATGTAGAGTGTGTAACTCATACTGCAGATGTAGAGTATGTAACTCATACTGCAGATATAGAGTGTGTAACTCATACTGCAGATGTAGAGTATGTAACTCATACTGCAGATATAGAGTGTGTAACTCATACTGCGGATGTAGAGTATGCAACTCATACTGCAGATGTAGAGTATGTAACTCATACTGCAGATATAGAGTGTGTAACTCATACTGCAGATATAGAGTATGCAACTCATACTGCAGATATATAGTATGTAACTCATACTACAGATATAGAGTATGTAACTCATACTACAGATATAGTATGTAACTCATACTGCAGATATAGAGTGTGTAACTCATACTGCAGATATAGAGTATGTAACTCATACTACAGATATAGAGTATGTAACTCATACTGCAACATGAATTAGCCATTGTCTGCTGGTAATACATCAAACCTGACTAAATGTTAACTTAATTAAGGTACTTGCAACAGTCTCCCCAAGTAAATGAAGTGACCATGTTTAAATGCTAACACAATTAGAGCCTTAACTCCATCCTGTCCACAGAAAACCACTGGTCAATGTTTCAAGTCACATCCAAGTATCTTTTATTTGACCACATCAGTCACAAAGTGTCAACATTTTGTTACCAAAATACTTTCATATGCCACATATCATAAATTATCACTGAACACTTTCAAAATCACATTCTGCTACATGAATAGTACTAAGTAAGCATATTCATGAACATTATGAAACTCAACTGTTCTATAGACTTGTTAATCAACTATGGCAAATGATCAGATCCCAAGTTAATCAGGTCAGTCATCTATTCTGATCACAAATTAATTTACTTAAGTGTTTCTCTTCACATATTACTCATGTATGTCAACTGTTTCTATTCACAAGATAATCAAGAGAATATTTTCCATTTACAACTTTTCAGTTCACTAATTAATCAGATATATCGGCTAAGTCAACTGTTTCTTATCATGAGATAATCATGTACATCAACTAATCACCAAAGCAGCTGCATTTGATCTCTTAAATACAGAACATGAAGATGAGATGTCCTTAATTGGTCTCCAACAAGGGTCACTCTAGGAATCCTGCTCCCTTGACATCCCAATTTAACCTGATGGGTCATTGCCTAACGAGAACCAATCAAACTCCCTTTTTAATTAGAAGCTAATGAGTAGGTTTCCATTAAAGACCTCCTTAGTCCACCACCCAGTAAGTCAAAACTTGAAGTCTTCACTAATCATAACATTCAACTGGTCTAGGCTAGCTAGAGTTTCCAGAAACAAAGTTTACAGTTTACCATCCGTAGCAGGTTAAGCTTCTAATCTCTGCATTTAGTGAAACTCATGGTTAAGCTTGCAAATTTCCAACTACACATCATAGCATTTACGTTACGGTGAAACACTCTTACGGATTTTCAAAAGAAGAGTCTTCCACAAAAACAAGAATGAAACTGGGGTTTGATCCCTGGTCAGCCTTTATGCCGGGTAGTGTGGCCTCTCCCCTTCCCAACAAAGAAATGGTTTATTAGGGATAGCCACTCCAGGCTGCATCTGAGCCCGGTTGCAAGAGTACAAGATTGCCATGGTAACAAGCTCCAATCCTACCATAGCCAAAACGTCTTTATTATTTTTCAAATTTTGTTAATAATTTCCCAGTTAGTTTTCCGTTGTTGATTCACTTACAAATGTTACATAAAGCAGCGTTTATTCTCATCTAAGGTAATATTGAAATCATATATCCCTTTATAGAACCAGTGGATATTCTTTGTGGGTGTATCAAGTATCTTATCAACCAAGTAGGTACTAGAATATCTCTATTACATGGTTAGTAAGAAAGCTTTAGAGGGATTGGGGCGTTGGGGAAGGGGGAGGGGAGACATTCTGGAATTTGCAAGCATTTGGTGGTTTGACAAGAGAATGTTGCAACTATCTAAATTTCCATTAGAATCTTACATTCCAGAGACAAAGCTTAAAGAAAGATGCAAAGTGCTTGAAATCTTTTAGTTTTAATTCATTCCAGTCACATAGAAATGAAGTCTTCATGCAATTAAGAATATCTCGGCCTGCCAAAGCAAGCAATTTCTACTTTAAACAGGGAATTCCCTTACGGATGAGTCATAAAGGCAGGAAGCAGGAAATTAAAATCTTCTGGTCAAGGCAATAGGTTCACATACAGTCCCTAGACACTCTGAACTATAATAATAGCAACACCAGGCACTGGAGTATCAAAACTGTCTGAGTAGTCTGATATAAGTGACCTAATTTGTGTTGTGACTTGCATGCCTTTTAATCAACATTACTGATTAAAGACTAAGCTAGCAGCAAACAGCACAGATTTTCATCTGTTGTCATCTCCCTTAAACCTCTTTTACAAACTATTTCTATTGAATACTATGTAATGATTTGATGAATTGGTGGTGGTCATGATAACCTTTTATACTGTACATTAACTAAAACATCTTGAACTCTGACCATGTTTTAGTTTCTGTTAATAGTCACCTCTTATACATACTAGTAGTAATTATTCATTTTACTATTTTATATTTTGATCACTATAACACTTAATGACAAATTTTGAGAATAAAAATTAAAAATCTCAGTGCAAAGAATTGAATGGTGTGATAACTAACAGTGATGGATGATTTTTTTTAGAAACATGACAGAGAAGTCTGTTACCAAAATAAATAATAGAATTTTTCTATAAAACATGACAAAGATTGGGGCAAGCACAGTTTAATGTCAAGAGAAAGTTTTGTAGCCAGATGGTAGAGCTGATATAAAGCAAACCCAGGATGAGATGAGGCAAAATGTTGCAATTTCTTTTCCTATTTTGTTCATTTTCCCTTTCATGAAGGCAATACTGGAACAAACAATAGTGTACAATGTATACAGTATTATAGTTTACACTACTGTGCACTGTTAGCACTATAGTTACAATGACACTTATCCACTTATCCAACACTAAGGTGTAGCTAGAGTATGAAGAAGGTCAGCATCATTGCTTATTATGGCTGTAACTACAATACTTCAATCAAACATATGGATTGCAATACCAACTACTACAGGGAACTTTGTGTTATGTTAGTTGCTCATTTATACCACTAAGAGGGTTCAATTTGTAAGTTAATGGAAGGTAGCAAATGGGGGGGGGGGGGCGTATTGGTCCTTTATATATGTAACTTGCAGTAAAGCATATCTAACAAATTCTAAATAATGAGTACCATCTATTTTTAACATGTAATTATT
The DNA here is from genome assembly GCA_010014835.2 of Apostichopus leukothele. Classification (NCBI taxonomy): domain Eukaryota; kingdom Metazoa; phylum Echinodermata; class Holothuroidea; order Aspidochirotida; family Stichopodidae; genus Apostichopus; species Apostichopus leukothele. The sequence goes on from JAAAKB020051774.1 coordinate 10,367, forward strand.
TTTTTGTAAGTACCACCTATATTGTATTCTGAATGAGTATCATCCATTGTTAACGTGTGATTCATTGCTGAGTATCATCCACTGTTATTATGAGTATCATCTATTGTTAACAAGTGACTCATTGTTATAAGTATCATCAACTGTTATTATGAGTATCATCTATTCTTACATGTGATTCATTGTTATAAGTATCATCCACTGTTATTATGAGTACCATCTATTGTTAACGGGTGATTCATTGTTATGAGTATCATCAACTGTTATTATGAGTACCATCTATTGTTAACGTGTGATTCATTGTTATGAGTATCATCCACTGTTACTATGAGTACCATCTATTGTTAACGTGTCATTCATTGTTATGAGTATCATTCACTGTTATTATGAGTTCTCAAGATGTAATTGAAAAGTGATCACTGGTAGTGAAACCCAACAGAGAAAGATTTTTTTTTCTGACAGAGTGACCAATAACGATAATAATGAAGGTGTTAATGAGGTGAGCAGAGAACCGAAGAAAGGGGGAATCAGGGTGTGTGCCCAGGACATGCATCAACAGCCTAACTCACCTTCTTTAATGACTGGTAGTCAATCAGCTCTGGTCGATGACGGTGGATAAGGGCACAGAATGCCAAACCATCTTTCCAGCTGTGGAGTAAATCAAGATAATGTGTTGAACCATGTGATACCTTTATACAGTGAGTAGATACAAAACATTGCACCTCATCCTACAAATATATCCACTTTGTTTTTATCATTTTTTATTTTCCAAACATACAGTATATGGGCTATTTTCAATCAATGGATACTTCATATGTATTATAGCTCTTCCTTGGAGATGTCACATATTTACCTCTGCTGGTAACACAAAACTTCTAAATGTTATAGGCTAATCAAATGGAATCTTCAATTATTGTAAGTTTACATATATGCCTCAGATCAGATATTTAACTGAATTATTCATATATATATATAATATTTAGTCTCAAAACCTTTCATGTACTAAGAAATGATGTAATATGTATCACTGAACTTTCAAAATGCAATTCATTTTAGTTAGTACTTATACAATGCAGTCAAACTGACCAATCAGCAATCATTATACTGATCATATGGACTAATCATCATGCAGGAAACCCATTCGTATTAGTTTGTTGATGTGTTAAGGAATCACACGCAAGATTAGACATACATTACATACCACTGGGTCCTTGGAGATGCCGACCAAAGATTCATATTAAGATCAAACTAAAATTGTTTGATACTTATTATAGGAAGCCATGCCCCACTCCTTCTCTAATCCAAATGATAAGTGTAATTATTGTATACATGATACTAATGCACTGACAAGTCAGTGTACTTGTACACATACAAACCACTCATGTACACAGAACCCTATCAAAAGTTTGTCTAGAGTTATTATATGAAAAAATAATCCAGTTGGTATCCTTCTAGTTATATAGAGTCTTATTGGCATGGGAACATTGTTATTGCTAAACCATAACACCTTAAACAAACATACCAGAGATGGTTGTTGCTACTATCAGTTATTGGACTATGCAGCAAGCACTAACAATCAAATATTTCTTGTATGATTCACATGAGTTATTTTATAAAAAAAAGATAACTTAATCCAATCTTTCAGATATGTAGGTGTGTGTACAGACATTTTGAAGTGACTTCATATGGAAACAGTATGTCAATGTTGATAAATATGCAGGGTTTGGACAAGACCCCTAGTTGACTTTGACAATGAAGTATTTTAAAATGACTATATCAAAAGTAGAGGTACTTGAAGCTCAGGCAGGGGGAGATGCAAGTACTGGCAACAAGTTTGAAACTTTATTGATTCTTTTCTTCCAGCTAGCTCAAGTTATATTATAAAATGGAGAGAAGTCATAATCAATTTCAAGCTAAAAATTAATATCTACACATACCCAAGTGACAAACTGCATTGCACTTTTATTATGATGTAATAATCCTTTAAGAATCTGATATTTCTATGTGTGCACAGTGTAACTAATTATGGTATTCTACAAAAGGTGAGAAAGATTTGCTTTTATGGTTTTATTAAGTGTTTCCTGTTCTCACTTGAAGTGTCAAGATGATTGTTTCTTGTCACTTGTGTAATGTTTTCCACTTTCAGAAATTAGAAAGTAATTTAAAAATAGATTGAGAATAGAAAATGTTGAATTAAGTAACAATTGAATGTTTTATTTCAAACTTTCAAGTTTGAGGTACGAAGACCGATTACAGTTTTCAGAGTAGTTTTTTCATCCACCATCTTGCAATATCTTTAGTAGCACAACTAACTCAAAACTGTTCTCAATCTAGTAACATGATATGCCAGGTAACGAACACACAATGTATAATAATCATAATGTTAAATGAGACTTTTATAGCGCCAAATCAGTAGACAAAAGTCACTGCTCAAGGCGCTTTACAAAGAAAGCAGATTAATTTACAAAAGAACAAGTGAAAAGATGGGTCTTAAGTAGACTATTGAATGTAGAAAGTTTAGAGCATGTTGGAATGTGATCTGGTAACTTGAATAGAGCTAATGAATCTGATTAATAGGGAAGCAACTTATATCAATGGACAGGTAGGAATGAGTAAGATGGCTGAGATGTAGAAAGAAGTTTGCTCCTCTTTGGGCTGTTCAGGGGAGAAGTGTGGAGACTGAACTATGAGATGCTTCTCCAACATAAACGACCAGGTGTTGCTGGAGAAGAGAACTCCTCTGAGACCATTTCTATTTTTGACTGCAAGAGAGTATACTGAGGGTGACCCTACACTATGAGTTAAAAGGCTGCAAGTCTTCCGTGCACATGTTCCTACATGGCACACACACACATAAGTAATGTATTATGAGTATTGCACATGTGTACTACAGCTGTAGTATTTACAGTGTGGCAGGTCTTGCTATTCCCTCTAGACTAACATATTGACTTCATTAAGGTTCACAGTAGGACAGGAACTCTCCACAGTTATACTGATAAGTGAGAAACCCAGTATTTCTCCCCTAGCAGTCATTGGTATATAAATATAATTATGACAGAAATGTAAGCAAGTGTGCAAGTGTGTGAAACAATCTAAACCATGACTTGTTAGTAGGCTAAGACCTGAGAATATCATGATGCTATACCTACAAGATTTAAATGACAATGTTATGTTTAATTTACATCTACTTAGCTTCATCCAAAGCCACGGTGATTGCTCTCACAAGATGGCAGTGAGAGAATAACACTGTACAGGGAGTGTGAATAATTGTGATGTGATGTCAAGTATTTATCTATGGGTGGTTTATGATATGTGTTTACACCAGGGCTAATCAATTCGAAGTTTTACTCATCCAATATGGCCAACAATGTTTGTCACCTCATATGGAAATCCTTGACACGAACATTGCGATATGGACTGGTCTTTCGTTGGCACCACAATAACAACCCTTCCTTGGCTGTCATCTCTGATGTTGGAAGAAACGAGATAAAACAATCACAAAATCAAATATAACAATTAATTAATTTGTCAGGTGAAACAAAAAATCAGCAGGTGGCATGTCAGTAGCAGGACAGGGATGACATAAACGGTCGACATGCACAAGTGAGCTTTATTCTGCAAGTGCATGAAAAAAAAAACATTTTGAGACGGGGGGGGGGGGGCGTTGGTAACTAATACCAGGCAGGAAACAAAAAAAAAGAA
>JAAAKB020051883.1:0-14062 GCA_010014835.2 Apostichopus leukothele
TGTGTGGGCCAACCCCCCCTCTTCAAAAAGTGGGGGGGTTAAAACCCCCCCAACCCCCCCTGTTTCTCCGCCCATGCTTGTACCAATGACCAGCTAGTGCAACTAGCATCGGAAAACTTTCCAAAGTATCAAAGAGACATTTCTTTACTAAAGTTGCGGCTCACAATTTCAGCTTAAAAATAAACTTTTGCTTGCTTGCTTGCTGTCGTTACATACTGATACTATCATAGTGTGACGACTCACATGTCTTCCTTCATCACACTGGCCTCTGCCTCATGTTCTTGTATATTTAAGAGAATCTGGAGTTCCTGCTCTATAACAGCTCTGTCATCATTGTTCCTTTGCACTTGCAATAGTAGAGCCTCCTTACGGCCTGGTTGAGTTGGAAAGCCTGCTGGCGTAGAGTAATAATAAGAAAGTAATGTGCCCACGCCAATATTAACTTTGTTTTAAATTAAAACAGGTGAACTAGTAAAAGCTGTGAATATACTAGTGAAACAAGCATTTCTTAAGATTGTGGCCAATATCATATTCTAGACCAACAAGACTGGCAGGAATTTTGTGATAATTTGTTTTGATGGGAATGATGGTAGCAGGAATGGTGTAATTGACAACTCCGTCTGGTCCCCTCCTTACCCTTCCCCCACTCTAAAACTACTCTACTGGATAAATGAAAAACACAGGTCATAGAATATTTTTGCCAATCCCATTAGAGCTAATATTTCGTTAATCATCTTTAAATAAGTTCATTTCATTACAGTTGCTTACCAAATGTCTTCTTTTCAATTGTTCCTTGAAGAAGCTGTGACATGTCACATTCTAGAGCACTGATACGAGCGTCTCTTCCTTCGTCACATTTTGTCTTGTCTTGCAGCTTTTGATTAGATTCTTCTAACTTTTGTGGAAGCATTTTTACCTCCATATCTTGGTCTCTTAAGCAGCTCTGAAGAATGACAGGTGTAAAGGACAATGTCACTACAACTGTATTGTTAAGTAATTATAGACGTCAATTTTAAACATTCATTACAGAAGCAGTGCGCCCTTCATTGAAATCAATCATGGTACATTCATCATAAAAGACCAATCATTTGACGTACGGATTGGCGTAAAGGAAACTTGCCTTGTGTGAAGTCTTTAATAAGGTGACTCCAGCTTCCTTAAAATAGATTGTAGGACAGTTGTAGACAGTTACCTCTGAGCTGACTACATTCACATATAGAAGTCATGTTAAGTTAGACAGTAATGACTGTTTGTACTTAGTTTATGACATATTTTACTGTAAATTTAGCTCTAGTATCAGAATACAAGTTAACTTTTGCCATGTTCAAGACTCAATTTTCTTCAAGTGTTGTAGGTTGCTTGATATTTGACATTGATTTAGCTTCTAAGTGGTAAATGAGACTTGATTAGCTATCAAGTAAATGGATGGAAATATTTCCACATATTCATGCTGACTTGAGGTTTGAAATCTTACCTTTGATATTGGCATTTCATGCGAAGGTCTTTGCATTCCTCTCCCATTGTCACCATCAATGAAGTTTGTATATCTTTCCTGGCTTTCAAGTTTAGCCACTCGTTTAAGCAAGTTGTCTCTGTCTTTCCTCAGGTTTGTATTGGACGTCCTTTGCAGTTTCAACTGATCTTCTAACCTACCGAGTTGTACTTTCTGTTCTCTATCGTGGTCTTCTATTCTACTGTCCCTCTGAAGAGCCATGCAATCCATTAAATCTTGTTTGTTCGCCAGTTTCATGACTTTGCTCTCCAAATCGGTACTGCTTTTCATCCTGTACTCAATTGTCGTTACTCTGTCTCTCAGAACTCGTTGGGCATCAGTTAGCTTTTCCTGGAGTTGTTTATTACACTTCTTGGATTCCTTTAGCTGTGCCTCAAGGATGGTCATTTCCTGCTTCCTTTTCTCATCCTTAGCCAGCATATCTTTTTTAAATTGCTGGTTTTCTTCCGTCATGGCATCCAAACCAGTTTTCAACGCTTTCATGATCTTGCATTCTATATTCTCTTTGCCCTGTTTGGCTGATTCTATAGCGGTTTCAATGTCGAGCACCTTCCCGTCGCCGTTGGGTTGTTCTCTCGCTTTCCTCATTCGCATCATCTCCTTGACCTGCCTGGCTTCTTCTTTGATTGTGGTGACAGTTGATGTCAGCTTCTGGTACTCATTCTTCCAGTCTTCAATGGCCATCTCCATAGCCAGCCCTTCCACCTTTGCTACGTTAAATTCTTTCCTCATTCTTTCGGTAGCTTTCTTCAATTCCTCATTTTCAGCTCTCAGGTTCAGAATGGTCTCATCTCTCTGCAGCGCAGGGTTCATTTTCATTCTGTCGACCTTCTCATCAGCCGCAGCCAGTTCATTCTGTAACTCACGTTCGTTGTAGTGGTATCTACATCTCATCGTATTCATTTGGAGCTGGTTTTGAGTTTGCTGCTCTCTCATCTCTCTCATTAGATCAATCACTTTCTCTTCCAACTTCTGCACCTTCTTTCGTTCTTCTCTCATTTCTCTGTGATGCTCAAAGTTACGATTTGAAGTGTCTGTAACATATTTTTCAAGCTCACATGTAAGGAGTGTTTTGGCTTCCATATTTTCCTTATTCCACTCTCTGAGTCTTGTTATTTCCTCTTTGGCTGTTTGTAATTTACGGTCAGAGACTTCTTGGTGGTCTGTCACTTGGTAGAGATTCTGTTGTGAGGCAGACTCTCTTTGGTCTAAGCTGTTTGTGAATGCTCCAGTCTCCAGGCCAGAGGATGTTGATGATTCAACACTGTTATCTCTTCTCCTCTCACCACTCAGCTGTCTACAGAGCTTGGGGATATCCAGCATGATATCTTTAGGGACACCTGTTAGCCCAAACGTTGCAGGAACTGGTGATGGAACGGTGTTGTTTTGCTCCTTGGGAGTAGTTGGTTCCAAAGAATTTGATTTCAGTGTTTGTGGTCTCTCTTTTTGTTCATACTCTCTGTATGATTTGGTGTCAGTTGTGCGACTCGTCTGCGTTGTGCATGTTTGCTCAACGGTTGTGCAATCGAAAATCATCTCATCATCAATGTCAAAAGCTGCGTCTGTTGACCTTTCTTCCGGCGTCTCCATTTCTTGTTCCTCGAAGGATTCACAAGAAATCTGTTCGTCAGGGTGGACTCGCCGGTGAATTTCTTGCTGGTCATGCTCATTTATATGATTTGTATATTTGTTGTTATCGTGTATCCGTGAGATACCTGTACTACACCTTTGCTCATCTGATCGACCATCTGTATCCATCGCAGCATCAACGTCATCGACTATATCTATTACTGTTGCATTCTGCTCTTCTTCTTGTTCCTGAAGTGATTCAGTGTCCTGTTGGACTTGCTGGTGCTTTTCTGGCTGTTCATGCTCTTTCAAGCTGTTATGGATCTGTACGGTAGTGTTACTGCACTTGCACTCGTCTGCATGACCATCTATCAGGACAGCATCAACAACATCAACTGTGTCTGTTGTATTTCCATTCTGCTGATCCTTTCCTCGTTCCTCAAGTGCTTGACAAGAAATGCTTTTGACAGTCTGGACTTGCTGCTGCATTTCTGGTTGGTCATGCTCTTTAATAATGTTATTTGCAGACTTTGTGTTATTGTGTGTCTGTAAGCTACTTTTGTAACCATGTAGAATGATCTCATCAGGTATGCATGGAAAGTAACCCTCTTCAAGTCTTAGATTGGTTTCAATCAACCAGTCATGGCTTGCTGCGGAATTTAAGGCAATCTTTTCCTTGAGCGTGGTCTCAAGACTCTTAGTAAGCAGGTTGTCCATGGTAAGAGTTGCAATCTGTGTGGTTGGTCTCAGACTGGCTGTAGCAGTGTCCACTTTGGTCTCTCCACCTTCCTTTATCAGCCCATCTTCTGGTTGGATTGTAGGAGGTGAGCAATGTATCTGCTTTCGGTCCTGCTCCTTGGATAATTTGCAAGAACGTTGACAGATATTTTCCGCTACAAGTGGCAAGTTTTCTTGCGGGCTCTTTTCCTTCAGTGGAGTGATTTGTGGAATGATTTGACTTTCATCCATCAGTTGTTGTTTTTCTCGCACGCCAGACTCTGAAGTTTTCACTGATAGCTCAACTTTTGGAGTTGGTGGATGGTTCTGTAAACTGTTGCTAAGGATGTCTTGCTGTTGGGAATAACTGCTTGCACTTATGTTGACACTAACACTTTCAAGATGGCAGCTTGGGCTGGTAGGAAGCCTGTGTGATTTACTGCTTGCACTACCTTTCCCATTTCTCTCAGATGGTCTGCTTTTGTTGCAATCATCAGAGCTTAAGTTGAAGTCTGAGCTTCCTTTATGCATGCTGGCCTGACTGAAGCAGCTGTTCAAACTATCCTCACATCTGCTGCTGCTGCTGGATTTGTTCTTACTATCTCGACATTCATTTATGTGATCCTCACAGCTCTTGATCTCTGTCATGACTGGTATGCGTGTCGTTGAATCTTTGCCATTCAAAACCTGGTTGCTTCCGCGTGCGCTTTGGCTACCATTGTTTTGATCTGGTACTCGCAAAGATATTTGCCCGTCTTTTGTGACTTGATCATCACCAGCGTCATTAAGAGTTGATTGTAACATGGTGACTCCTCCTGGTTGATTGGTATTAGCAGCAGCAACCTGTTCAAGGATTGATTCTTCTTCCAGGTTGGTTGGTGTAATGAAACCGATGTACTCATCCGTTATACCTGAATAGGTCGAATCTCCTCTTAGCCCCATGGAATAGTCTTCTGGAGTGACGTAACTTGACAGGTCCCTGACTATATCGCTATCGGTTGTCTGGAAATCTTGGTTAGAGGTAGCTTCCTCTTGGTCACACGGTTCGACTTCTAAGAGCTGTTCAACCATAAGTTGTGCATCCATTTCAAGGGACTGACCGAGATTTGCCCACATGGAATCTAGTTTAACTTCGGTCTTGACTTTGATATCACTCTTTGCGTCCTCAGATTCATCCAATTTCTGCCGACTGGAGCCCACTTTGCTCTCTGTTGGATTGTGTTTCGCTACGTTGGTTGTCTTATCGTTAGATTCTTTGTCCAAATAATTTAGGAAGCTATCAACCCACTGATCAGATCTACTTTGGAAGGAATCATCATCTTCTTCTGAGAGCTTTTCAATCAGGATTTCCTCAGAAATAGATTCATTATCTTCATCTTTATCTTTACCTTCAGAGACAGCAGGCTCAGATGAAAATGCGGTCTTGACTTTGCGATCACTGATAGTTTCCTTGGATTCATCCAATTTCTGCCGATTGAAGCTGACTGTGCTCTCTGTTGCATTGGGTTTAACTTGTTTTGCTACGTTGGTATTATCAGATTCTTTGTCCAAAGAATTTTGGAAACCATCAACCCACTGATCAGACCTACTTTGGAAGGAACCATCATCTTCTTCTGAGAGCTTTTCAATCAGGATTTCCTCAGGAATAGAGTCATCATCTTCATCCTGCTCAGACTGAATGGTAAAAATCTCTTTATCTTTACCTTCAGAGACAGCCGGCTCAGATGAAAATGCTATTGTGCTTGACTCTTCGGTTTCCTCAGGGATCGTGCTGAGTCCACTACTTGCTTCCTCGTCATACTTCTGACTAGCATTACTAATTGGATCATTTCTGCTGTCAGATTGGTTTGTGTAGCTGGTTTCATCCGAGGAAGAAGCTTCTTCACTTCCTTCCGGGATAGTGGACAGTCTCTCCTCCTCATTCTTATGGTTTGACTGGCTTCCATCTTCCTTCTCCTCCTGGTCGGATGATGTATCGCTGTCGGTCCATGAGCCACTGCAGTCATCTGTGCTTGATGTTGATGTTCTTTGGGCAGCATCTTCATGGTCCTGGCATTCCATTTTTGGCCCTTCACTTTTGGATTGGTCTGAATCACTGGACCAGGTATAATTACTCAAATCGGAGAGCTCTCCACTGACAAGTGCTTCCATAGCACAGTCTGACGAATCGGTGTCTGATTTCGTCAGCTGAGGGCAGTCATCAATATTGGCTGCTGTGTTGCTTTCTTCCACTGATTTGATCTGCTGCAATTTCAAATTACTTGCCTCTGCCATACTACTCCTGCTGACGAGACGGTCACTGATGGCACACTTTTCACTCGTGTCAGATGTCTCACTGAGTGTGAAGTGCAGATTTTCCAATGATGCCTCCAGATCCAGGTGTCTGCTCTCCTGGCTTTCCTCTGGAGAGTCCATGTCAAAGAAATCAGTAGTCTCCATCTGCCCACTTTTCAGTGTGGGTGAAACCTCTGGTTGCCATGGGAACTCTGGAATGGTCTCCTCGTCAGTAGGTACCAATGGAATCCATTGTTGCTGTACATCCCTGTTTGTCATAGGAGATGGACTCTTCGAGCTCACCTCACTGTCGTTGCCACAACTGGTAAGATGAAGTTCGCCATCAGTATTTACTTCATCAGAAGTATGACTTAGGCTAAAATGCAAGTTTTCCAGAGACGCTTCCAAATTCATCCTAGAGTTGACGTCCAGGTGTTGTCGGTTATCACTGTCCTCTTCCAAGAAGTCATCATCAAAATCACTCGTCTTTTGTCTTGTCCTGGTCTCTGGAGGAGAACTGATAGGGTGACTGAACCAATCACAGAGGGAATCGTTGTGGTCAGCTGGTGTTTCTGGTTTGACTTGTTGATGTTGTACGGTGGCATGTTCAACGGGAGCCGGTTGCTTTGGGGATTTGCCATGCAGGTGCTCCATGATGGACCGTGCAGAGGTAGCAGTTGACTTCCCTGTAACTGGCCTCTTAGCAAGTTGTGATAAACCAATAGGTTTGAGTGAGCTTTGCAAGAAAGGGGCCTTGGTCATGTCATCTTTCGATGTTGCATGCAACTCTCTCACTGGTCGCAAGGAATCGATGGGTTCCAAATGTAGGTAATTCTTCTGTGCTGCATCAGTGGTAGAATTTGCTGTTTGGCTGCCATCAAGTGGTTCATCAGGCCTCTTCGCAGATGGTGCAAGAGTCTTCCTCATCATTGGCTGCTTAGCAACTCCTGAGTGGCTTACTTTCTCTTCTGCCTTTGTTGTTTGCTCCTCACTAAGGCCGCCAAGAAGGACCATTATTGGATCATATTCATCCTGTTTCTTTGACTTCTTCATCTTCTTCTTCGTCTTCTTTTTAGGTGACGTGCAGGAAGCCATTGGCAGAGACGGCAAGTAAGTCATGACATCCCTCTCGGGTTTGATATCCACGTCAGAGGCCAGAGGAGAATTCTGTAGGAAGCTTGCAATCTCAGAGTCACAAGATGGGCCTTTAATGTCATCTTTGGAATCGGATCCAAACCTGGGGGATTGATGAGGCCTAGCCTGACCCCCAACCCACACAATCTCAGATTCCATGTCAAGGGTGGATGTGCTGGGTGATGCAGCTGGTGGACCAATGATGGGTGATCCAGATAGTATGGGATCCCTCACAACCGGTACACCTTTCTTCTTCTGGAAGTTTCCATTTCCTACCAGCGGATGTAAAGGTTTCAACATGCGCTTCATTTGCGGTGTGGCATTGCCAGATTTGGAACCTTAGAGGAAATACAATTGAAGAGTTTTACTAAACCCTCCAAAATAATGTTAATCTGAGAGTTAATTAAGTTATAACTCTTGTTGAATGCCAAATCTAAAGTTTCACCTTTAAGAGGGAGCATTGGAAGACTCTTCTCAACACTTACAGCTTGAATATTTGAAAATGAATATTCATGTTTTAAAGAAAATTGTAATAATACTGGAAGTAGTTTAACTCCAAATTAACTCACTGTGGAGAGACAATTTGTAATCCTGGTAATATGAATTATTTGCTTCTTTCTTAACCATTCTGTAATATGGGGTTATTGGTTCTGTTTTGTCTGAAAGTTAATACTCAATTATCTTGGGTACATAATTACATTTTGTGATAACTTTCATACAGTCCTGTGTTGCTGGATCAGGGAATAAATTATTTGGTATTGTATATTACAAAATGCTATATAAGATGTTATACAAATGCACACAGACTTAATTTGACACAATTTGGTGTGGCTGTGATGTACACAGGTTCTCAAAGTTAGGTGGGGGAGGGGGTGGGAATGTTGGTCAATACTCAGATCCCTCAACTGATTTTGGTAGATAATGGAACCTTCATGAAAAGGACAGAGGCAGATCTAGGATTCTTTAAAGGAGTCATTGTGATCTTGGAATTCCAAGCAGTAGGCTGGGGTCCTCCCACAGGAATAAAAATTAAAGTTTAGACATCAAAGTTTTGGTGTATTCGGAGGCATATTTAGACTGTAAACTACATATTATTAATAATTAGGTCGAAACGCAAGACGTGGTCTATTTCTTCCACATCTGAATGTAAAATCTATCCCCTATCACAACTGAATGCTTTTCCCTGACTTTTCCCTGAGCGTCATGTCCTTCCCACCTTTGCATATGCCACTGTCCGGTGGTACCAGATATACCAGTGGTTTGGGGGTGGGGGGGGGGTGGAGAGTGAGGCAGGTGATACCTTATAATTTATTTATTTATTTGGATTGTTGACTGTTGAAGGAAACACAAGGTACGGTGGTATGCTTTAATTTGTGTGTCTTTTTTACTTTACACTCTGTGCCTTAGATGGCTGCTCTGATAAACAGCAAAGTTGCAATGTTTGAAAATCAAATGGTAACCACTCTTTCCAGCACAATTTTACTATATATTAGCCTTGTCAATAATGGATAAAACCTCTACAGTGAAAAGGAGGAGGAGGAAACATGAGCATTTTCATGAATTATTTCACCCATTAACAGAAGTTATGTAGTAAACATTAACACATGCACTGTGATAGGGACATTTTTTGGTGCATATTTTGGGCTGAAAGCTTTAAAAGTTTAAAAAAATAAATCTATTTTATTAAATAAAGTGGCTGGACTACTAAGTCTTACATACACTAGATCATTAGGTCAGCTCCTCAGATGCAGCACGAAACTCAGTAGAAAAAGAAGGTTTTTAAGGCCTCAAATAACATGTCAACATTGCATTACAAATTTGACAAAGACAAATGGTGATCATCAAAGGGTGCTCTGTTGTTTATATGAATTTAACAGAACATGTTTTTGTAGAATTAGAAGAATTGATAAAACAATGGATTAACTTGAATATTTAGGCCAGCACTGAGATGCCATTGTCATCATCAAGTCAGCCTTAAAGCAAAAGTCCAGAAATTTAGTAGCATCTTTTAAAGTTGAATTTCTTTTAAAGTTGAAAAGCTATATAGAAACAAAACTAATACAGAGATTCTTATTTTTTTTTTAAGACTATGGCATATCAAGACTAAAAGTTTACCTACTGTTTTATCATTTAAAGGTTTGCGAGTGAAACAGAGTAGGTTACATGAAATTGTGGGACATGAAATTTTCCAGTTTTGGATGAAAGAACTCTCAAATTATTTAACCTATGGCCAGATTGATGTAATCCCAGAGATCTCTTGAATACTTTGATTAATGAGTATTATATAAATCTTGGAATATGCTACTCAGCTTCCTCAGAAAGCACAGAAAACATTGCAATCCAAGGCAAAATGCAGCATTATGATAGTATTTATCCAGAAACCCTACGTACCTCTTTTGTCCATTGCTGTCTTGATATTTTCTAAGTTTCCTGCAAAAGAAAACAAAAACCTTTGATGGTGGTTTTGGTTTTCCTACGTTATACTTTAACACCTTACATCACAACACACTGTGGGACGATACAGTGGGGTATTGTGTAGACAAATGGACATTAACTCATTTTAATGTGTAATCTCTTGCATTGTGGTGCCAGAACAGACTTTTCAAATGTCTAGGAAATTATTTTCCAATATTTACTATACAAAGCCACACACCTATTCCAAGCATACAAACACATTTGTTGTAAATATACCTGTCTCCAGTCTAACATATCAACACTTATTCCAGGCCTGCAACACCATGTTTTTGATGTACATATGGCCAGTCTATAAATGTCAACACTAATTATGTATGTCCAGTCTAAAATATCAACACTTCTTCCTGGCCGACAACATCCTTTTTGTTGATGTGCATATGTCCAGTCTAGAAGTATCAACATTTATTATGGTTCTCCAGTCTAAATGTCAATACCTATAATGTATGTTCAGTCTAAATGTTCACACTTATTCCATGCCTACAACAATTTTTGGTAAATGTATGTTGTCCAGTCTTTATTATCAATGCTCATTCTGTTTGACAAGTCTAAATATCAACACTTATTGGAGGCCTACTACACTTTTATTAATGTTTGTATTTCCAGTCTAAATTTCAACACTTATTGAGGTCTATATCACTTTCATTGTATATATGTAGCCTATGTCCCAGTCTAACCATCAACACTAATTCAGATCTACGTCACTTTCATTGTGTATATGTAGCATATATCCAGTCTAACCATCAACACTTATTCAGGTCTACATCACTTTCATTGTGTATATGTAGCCTGTCCCAGTCTAACCATCAACACTTATTCAGGTCTACATCACTTTTGTTGTATATATGTAGCCTAAATCCAGTCTAAAGATTGAGTTTGGCAGAAATGATTACTGATATTACATGATGAAGCTAATTGACAGCTAATTGCACCAACAACAAATCCTACATTACTGTTTAATCTCTTCTAGGGCACCCCCTTATTTTCCTAGGCCTCAATTGACCCGAGGTCCCCGGCTCATGACCCCTGATCCCCCCCTCCCATTCTCTTGTCAGGCCTTGTGACCAGTTGGTTAATTTAAAACATATAATGGAAGCTAATGCATGATTATAAAAATTAATAATAAGAAGTAATCTTTTTTGAAATTTATATCAATGACGTGACTTTATAAAACCAGATATTTAATGCTGGGAAGCTCATGTCATGGTTTGGTAAGATGCATGCATGTCTCCTTATCTGAGTAATGGTCAATTGTGTTGTGCTTTGACCTAGATACTGTCATGCTACTTGAAAACAAGAACTATGAAAAGAAAGCTGAGATCAACTTTCCAACTACTATAACCAGAAAGCCAGTGGGCTTATTGTGATTCCTTGCCAATTGAGATTATAATCCCAAGCTTTCGTCATTGTTGATTAAATTGATCAGCAAGGTTTTTTCACTGACTGTGGACGTGCCTACTAAATATGTTGACTTACCATGTTTACAAGCTATTTTTAGCAAAAATCAACTCAAGCCATGCCCCCTAATAACTAGCATAATATCACATTGAACATACATTATCATGTACCGGCTATCTACCAACACCTTCAAAGTATGATTCAATTCTGAAAATGTTTACATTTAACCCTGTGACCTCATTAATATTCTTGAGATGAGCACCAAAATCAAGGGCACTTCTATTCACTATGGCGCATTTATGTACCAAGTATGTCTTCAATCCAACTTACCATTGTTCAGTTACCGTTTTTACAAGCTATATTAGTGAAAATCAACTTAAGCCCCCCCGTCCCCTAATCAATATGCATAATATCAACTTGAAAATACATCACCATGAACCCACTATCTACCAACATATTAATACCAAGTATAAATAAATTCTGATTTTTGGTTGCAGAGTTATTAGCATTTGAAGATTTTTACGTTTGACCCCGTGACCTCATTATTATTCATAAGATGAGCACCAAATTTAATAGGGTTCTTCTACTCAGTAAAGCGCATCTATGTACCAGGTATGAGTCCATATGACGTCAATCCAACATGCCATTGTTGAGTTATCGTGTTTACGAGCCAAGGGCGTCACACACACACAAACACACACACGCACCTACACACGCAATCACCATCGCATAGATTCCTTGAGCCTTCGGGCAAGGGAAAAAAAATCAGATTTTTTTCAACGTGGCATGTTTTGAGTTATTGGCTGTCAAAGACAACCTCTTTTGTGCTTCAGAGCAACTTTACAACCTCATCAATTCTTTTTGAGAAAAGCTAGGACCCTAATATTTGTAAGAACTCTGTAAGTCCTTTTTACTTATAATTAAAGTTAAAAACCCTCACAGCTCTCACATGGTTTACATTGGTAAAAAATTGGCATCAAAACCTCTTCCTCATCTGACTGGCAGCATGAAATAGCAAGTTTAGAGCTGCACAATTTGCAAATTATGTTACAGGAAAGCATTGTAATCATTATTTTGTATTGTTCGCACTGGACATAATAATCTCTGAAAGAATCATGTTTCCTGAAGCAATAGTTTAGGAGCATTTCATCACTACATATAACACATATTTTAGCGAAAAATACAAAATTGAATATTTTGATATTTATAAGTTGACCTAACTCCACAAGACTATATAGATGCCAGCATTGTGAGGAGGGCAAGATTCTGCGTCTTCTGGGACGCAATGTTTTGGCCAGGGACGCTAAATCTTCAACTTGCTTGCAAACCCCAAGTACACACTCACGACTAGGTCAACGGAAAACATAACAAAACGCATTTTTGAATGAACAACTTTCATCATTTCTTTTCAAAAACCACAACTTCTTCTGACAAAAGAAGAAGAACCAAAAGTTCTCCTACTCCTACAGATCATTGAATTTGTTTGAAAATAAATATATCATAACAATCAACCGCAAGGTACAGAGTTAACAACACTAGGAGATTTTCATGCTAAAAATAGACAATGATGCATTACCAAAATTCCCTTGATTTGATTGGCTAATAGTCCTTATCCATTGTCTTGTAACATTATTGCATCTGTAGTGCTCAATGAAAACGGAGTGTATGTTGTTTAACAATTACTTGCAACGTTACTTTCCCGTGTAGAGATAGTGGAGTTTGCGGTATAGGCTATCATATGCGTGCACTCCAATGTCATAACGTTTTTAGGCCTTGTCACATACAGTACGTATACAACAGTACGTAGACAACAATCACTCCTGGTATGAAGATGCACTTAAATTGTTTCTGAGACTATCACGTAATATTTGAATCATTGTTTTGATCAGAAAATGTTAATGAGTTGAGACAATGTATATTTTTAGTGGGAAGCTAACATCTCTGATCCTGAACAGGATATTTCATCTCACAGTATGTTTCTTCTCTCTGCATTAATTGCTAATTATGTAAAATGTGTATAACATTCACAGAGTATAGGCAGTGATATCACACTAGTATTAGTAACAGTAGGTCATACAATAAACGTTATTGGTGTTCGATCGTTTAGATCCAACATGAAATCTCATTTGAAAGACTAATTAATGTTGCAATGGAAACAAAACATTGTTCTGGAGTTTGGACTGCCTTCATTATATCACGAATAAAATAAAATATTTACGCATTATTAAATACCAAGTAAAACGTAAAAGAGAAAAGGAAGGAGTATCTTATTTGTAATCACTTGTTTTTGTTGGTTCTGGCTCTTTGTAAAACTGCTTCCAAAGCTGTTTCAGTTTATTGCCAAAAAGGGTCCATAGGATGATTAAAGTGATGACATAAAAGAGCGCCGCCAATGATGAATGAACCAACGTCGTTGCATCTGCAAGAAAGGTACAATAAGTTATCTTCATGGATGAATTTCAGTTTTCATTGTTTTGAACTAAAACTTGCAATTTGTACTAAAACTAAAATTTAAATTCATGCAACTCGAAAAACTCTTCTTCTCTATTAGATCCGATCTACAAAGCAAGACATGTAGAAAGCAAATACAATAGTAAGCCAACCAAATATAAACCACAGAAAAAATAAAGATGTTAAAGACATGCAGACTTCAGTTGTTAAATTATGCCATTTGAACTAACAAATGACATGATACAGCTCATGTTAATGGACCAGCTCACTTCTTCCACATCCCAGCCAACCGCTTATCGCCTCATAACCGCTATTGTTTCGATTTTAGATTACCTAGGTGATGTGAAGTTAACAGCACATCAATGTGTGACTGAATTACATTTTAGTACTAGTAGTACTATGATACATCCTACTTCTGAAGTGCAGCAAATTGGATACAAATTCTGAAGAAAAACAAAGGGACAAACTAAAACGAATGACAGCGAATGACAATTGACTTTGTACAGGGTTAATTATCATTCGCGAATGACAGCG
>JAAAKB020051993.1:0-14056 GCA_010014835.2 Apostichopus leukothele
ATATATATATATCTATATATATCCCCTGCAGTACCCTACCGTGGGTAACCCCCTCGATCGGGAAATTAACCCTTACCATGAAAACTATAGCAACTGACATAGCTGTATTATCGGAAATCATGAAACGTATAAATTAACCTAAACTTTAAGAACGTCCGGTTGCTCTAAACCAAAATTTCAAGTTTAAGGTGAATCATGTTTACAAATATATAAAGTCATGTTTTTAATTAGCCTCCGTTACCCAGTCGTTCATAGAAAGTCACTTCATTCTTAGTCATAGTCTGGATTACGGTATGTTTCCTATTACGAATTCTTTAAAATTTTGTTCACGGTGTGAAAAAAGCACTGTCGTGTCTGAAATAAAGATGAACTGATTTTACGACAGTGACCAAATACACTCCGGTTACGCACAAAGTGTAACGCCAGTGACGCACGGGTAAGTTTACGCCGGTTACACACGGAGAGTAACCCTTAGTGACGCACGAAGTTTCGCCGATGACGCACCAAGTGTAACGACAGTGACGCACGAAACCACTCAATCTTCTGTACCTACAGTAGTAAAAATTGAACTGGTAACCCTAGCACAAACCTTAAAAATGTGTTCAGTTTTGGGTAACAACTTTCCAAAACATTTAACTAATATTCAAAAAACTACAAAAACAGTTTCCATATTACCATAACAAGATAACAAGAAAAGATCATAATCTCAATTGTCACTTTGTATTACAAAGAACCTAAAATTTCTACTTTATAATGAAACAGATACAGATACAGTAGCATCCCTTTACTGTAAACTTTTATCTTTATTTCATTTTGAAAATTATACTATTATGATCACGTCAGATTTAAAATTAAAGTGGATGACTTGGTAAAAAAAAAAAAACATAAAATAAGCAGAAATGATTTTACCTTGATGGCTTGGATCATGCGAGCAACCTCTACCTTTGTGCGACCTTTGACACTTTTATTATTTACCGCAACAAGTTCATCCCCAGCCGCAAGACTGCCCTCCTTGGCAGCTGGGGTGTTGTCAAATATCTGAACGATGTAAATACATGGACACAGGGGTGCTCCACCGCCTATACTGATACCAATTAAGTTCTGAGAGTCCTTTGCAAGAGTCACTGAGCCAGGTACAGCCTGCATTCCCCTGCAACATGCAAGAAGGAATATATATAAACGATATCATTATTACATGAGTGAGTAATATGGCAGTCACTGGCAAATGCTAAGAGACAGACAAACTACAGAGAAGGTGAATGTGGTAGATCTTATCCTGCAGAAGTTCATGTTATATGACAGTCCATACTGCACTGATTGATAAAACACAAGGTTAAACTCGTTACGACCAATTTGTGAATATTACAGTGCTCAATTACTTATTTCATTTCAAGAAGCAACTGGTGGAAATGTTACTGACGAAGTGACGAGTTTGTCTGCTTTAGTGATCCTAGATCATGACTAAATTTCTTAATTTCTTTATTAAGCTAGGAGGAAAAAACTACGTTCATGAAGAAAAAAAAGTGGGTCTAAGTACCTTCCTTACCTTGTTACTCTTCTAACCTTCCCGTTAATGTCTTACCTAGCACTTAGCCCTCAGTCTTACTAATACCAATGTACAGACTTCCTTATCTCTTATGCTTCTTTCATATTCTGACAGAAGCCAAACAACCTTCATAGCCAACGAAAGCAGCAGAGCTGCCAATGTTCATTCAAGATTGCTGGAGATAAAGCGGGGTGTTGAACATGTTCACAATTCTGTCACACGCTCTTACTGTACTATACCTTGTTACTATCTTTTGGTAAATATACTGAGTACTTTTACTATAGTTCAGAAAGGTTTGACTAATGCCTAGAAATACTATGTTGGCCTAACTTTCATTAGCCCACACTGTACAGTACATGTCTGCAACTTAAAACGTAACATTATCAGTGGCAGACCTGTGCTTTTTTTACTTTGGCCAGTGGAATATTTTTGGCCAGCCACCCTAGCCATATGGTGAATGAGATAAAAAACAGTATGTATTTGGCGATGTGTACCATCTTAAAAACAAGCATTACCTTCCACTGAGGGACATATGTTAGAAGTGTTCCACGGTAGAACTGAACACTTGGCCTTTTCCTTGTACGTACATTCTTTTTTTAACTAACTGTCATGGTCACTGAACACTTGGCCCTCTCCTAGTACGTACATTCTTATCATAACTACTGTCATGATCACATATCAGCCACAGTCCAGGCGTAAATATGTGAACCACAGGTCTCAGGTTTAGGTCAGTGATACATTTGTCAACAGCCACCACAATCTTCCCTTTCAAAGATCTTATCTTCATTGAAATAATCAAACAGCTGATCACAAATGCATGAACCAGTTCAGAACTGACACAGTACACCATGCATTATATGGTGTACTGTAATTTTGTATCTTTCATAGCTTTGTGTGGTGTTAATACATGTACATTGCTGCACTGATAGACACTGTACTGTAGCTGCCATATTCATAAGTCAAGTTGTTACCACGTTTCACATTTTAATCCACAGATATAATACACCCAAATATAACATGAAAGTGCATCTTTGACCACAAATGTTACATGATACTGTACGACCAAGAGGTGATCTGGTCAGATTTTCTGAAAATTGGTTGATTTTGTATGGAATGGCCCCAAACCAAAGCTGTATATGGAAGACACATTTCCTGGCTATCAGCTAGGAGTAGGACCTAGGGCTATAGGCTAGGAGTAAGTCTGCATCGTCTCACATTAGATAATTTATGCTTGGGGCTATACTACAAACTTAGACCTACGCTAGCCGCCTAACGAGTGACATAAGTTTATACCGCTTTAGTTCTTGCCATTAAATTAAGTAGCAGTACTTAATAGTTCAGTTTGTTTTACCGAGTAGCAGATTGAGATTTAATTGTTAACTGTTACAGTGGGCTTGTTCTTCCCTTACAGTAACACTAGTAACAGTAACAAAAGACTACAATAGGCTGTAGATTTTGGTTAACTATAGTATAGGCCTAGGCTAGACATAGCCTAGGCCTATTCGTTTGGTCTATCCTAAACCTAGCCTTCAGATGTATGTATTGTACATGTATTGCTTAACCTACGTAACGTAATGTGTTAGTAGGCCCTACTCTATATTAAACACCTCATCATAAGACAAGCTTTTAGAGTGAAAAACCTGATGGAACGAGAAGAATATGAATCTTACATTTTGTCTTCCTCGAGTTCATAATCCAACATCCTGTCTATCTCAGCTAGCATTAACGTTTGATCATTACCAGCAGATGTTGTGAATGAGAGCTTGTAAGTGTTGGGCGACGAACCAAACAACTTGAACCAGACTGCGCTGCTATCATTTGTTATAACTGTATTTCTATCATTTTCTGACTGTTTTGTACTGTTCATACAGACTGTATATCACTACCACGACTGTTCGTTTTAATGACAGAAAATTCTAGTACCGTGCACGAAGTAGTGTTATTGGGGTTAGTTTACCATTGGCCTTTTCTCAAGAAGACAAATTGGTCACCAGCGTAATTTCCCCGTTCACAATGGAGGATGAACCGTCTTTGAGTTGTCCTTAAACCTCCCCTTCCCCATTGCAATGTGGACAAAAGGCGAGGTCATTTGACACATGAATACCATTAAGTGAACATAGAGTTACTTCAAGTTGCAAAATATAGCACCAGATTGCATCTTAGGACCCTTAATTAATCAAAAAATTCTCAAAAGGGAAGGGCCCCCTCCTCTTAGACCCCTCCTCCAGGCCGGCATTCACAAATAAACATTGTACTGTACCCTAGCTCCATGTGCCCCACCCCCTCCCGGATTGAAATGCCTGGCGGCGCCACTGGGTCGGATAAGTATATAGATTCTATAGTACGCGCCCATTAAACACCAGGTTGTTAGAGTTCTGTAAGCAAGTATGACTGTTGAAGCTAGTACACCACATCTCAATACTCCCTGTTGCAAATCATGATATGACATATCGTTATCATCCAAGAAGTTACCAGCCTACTTCACTAATCAAGACTCAGTCCTTCACTTCCACCCACAACTCGGTTACACTTCTACACATGAACCTCAAATTGGGTACGTTACCAGAAATGGCTAGATGAACTTTGTGTTTCAATCCCTTACCTCGACACAACTGCATTTCTTTTCATTATACGTTTTATTGCTAAAACTCGGTTCCCCTGTCTTCCAACCTAACATGCTCCAGTCTACTATATGCGACTCGCCGTTTCGAACCCAGGTACGTGGTGTTACTATACTGTCTTCAATGTCGATCCCGCTTATGTGATCCCCTTGGAATGTAAATTATCACTAACAAGCAATCACTGTCTTTTTGTAGTGGTACACAGGATTGAACAGAGGGGCCCGTTCGAAAAGTTATGAGGGTCATAGTGTCCACAGCCGTCCAAAGAGCTGGGTGTCAATTAGGGAGCTCAGCTGAGCTCCTAGCTATACTTTCTCCTAGGAGAAAGTATAGGGCTTAATAAAATATGGTATAAAGAATAATGTATTCTCATTTTCGTAGTAAACTTATGGGCCGGTGACATATTTGGGTCCGATCTGGCTCTCCACGGACAGTGAAGACACAGTGAGGGAACTTAAGTTTAGTTAGGGTTGGGGACATCGCCCCTCCACTTTCTTGAGGGACGGATTGCCTCTCGATTTACGCTCCTTGTTTCTTTCCTTGCCTTGTGAAAACGTAGGGTCTGCATTGTTATTCATACTCGAGGGAAAACTGGGGAGAATAATTCTTGGATCAAGTTGCGAAACTATGTTAATAACACCGTACTGGCAACTGATAAACTCCTACTTCTGGTCACTGTTTCGAAAAAACTTGATTTTAGAATTATCTGTAGAGTGTGCCTAATCGTACTCGTGCATAAGAATATGATTCATGGTTGACAATTAAAATCGCCAACAATAAGTGGACGAAGGAATGCAATCCCCTTGCTTGCTGTAAGAAAGTCAAGAAACAAAGATGGTGAGTTCCACACATTTGCAGTCACTATTTGCCACTGTCGCTGTAGTAACATAACCTAACGTTAATAGGCGTACTGTAAATTAGCCTAACTATTACTTCCTAACCTAGTAATGTTACAGTAGTATTAGTATTAGGCCTAGTAATGTTACGCCTTCATTAGATAACACCCAACATCTTCCCTATTTTATCACTGCAGTTTGATGCGGCCTGTATATCGTCCTAGTTTGATATTACTACAGGGTAAGAAGTACTGCTGAAGAGAGCTTGGTTGTATTAAATCATACCAAAAGAAAAAGAAAATAATTTTTGTTTTGGACAGGGTGATAAGGGATGGATTGAAACACTGTTCAAAAAGAGCTTGACGTAAAGATGGTTGTGTGAGAAGGAAAGGAGTTGAACAAATGCAAACTAGCCTAGAGAAATTTTACTGAGAACAATATAAGGAAAGTTTGGGCTGGCATGCGGATGATGAGTGGCTACACACAATTGATACTAGTAATACATCTACAGTAGCTTACCTAATACATCCTTTGATTACAAAAACCAACTAAATGGGTTTTACAATTAGGTTTGGTTGCAAATTATTTTTACAATGAAGCCGAAGAGCTATAGAAATTGATATCAAGTCGGAGGTCATATTCTTAACCTATTTTTAGTTGTAACTGCAGATGGAGTACGTCATGAATTTTCCAAACTCAATTCATCAAAAT
Organism: Apostichopus leukothele; assembly: GCA_010014835.2. Lineage (NCBI taxonomy): Eukaryota > Metazoa > Echinodermata > Holothuroidea > Aspidochirotida > Stichopodidae > Apostichopus > Apostichopus leukothele. The sequence continues at coordinate 5,715 of JAAAKB020051993.1, forward strand.
CTGCCAGATGGGTTGCTATTGTGCCCACATTTTAGCCAACAAGTTACTCAAAATGAGTGTACGTCATGATCCTATTCGGAGTTTTAATTATATCTTACCAATAGATCACAATTTGTTAAAATCAGAACATCTAACAGCATATCTAAGGTCATTTTGTCAAACACTAGTGCACCACACTGTACAGTTCTAGCACCATCCTTATTCACTCTGTGCACATCAGATGCATAGTCAAATAATGAAAACTGCTCATTGGTTAAATTTGCAGATGATACTGCCTTGCTGGGTTTGATATCAAATGATGATGATACTGCGTACGTTGATCAGATCAGTGATTTTGTGAACTATTGTGGGGGAAACGTTTTAGAATGTTTAAATTAAAGTTATTATATAGGGAAGTATCGTTGGAAGGATGGATGATTATAAGTATCTCGGGGTGGTGACAGATTAATGGCATTCCTGGCTTAAGCAGGTTGATGTATTATTGAATAAACTGAATGTATTATATGCGTATGATGAACAAATTCCATGTTAATAATATTCAACATTCTTGCCATTTTTTATTACTCAGTTATTTGTGGGGCATGGGAATATAATTTGGTATTGTGGGGGTGGGAACGCGAGTAAGGAAGATAAACACTATATTGAAGCCATTATTAGAACTTAGGCAAGTTGTGATTGAGCAAAGTCAGTCAACATTGGTCTCTTAGTACCAACAGCTTCTAGAGGTTAAACTAGACAAGATTATACTTGATGATATTTGGTTGTGTGGTCAGTGTTATATTATCAGCTACCTCTCACAGCAAAGACATAAATTTATGCATTTAAGCATTATTTTACATGGTTATATTGAAGCTGGTTTGGCTGTGATAGCATTTTCTTTGACAAAGTTATTCATAATTGCTATTTCAGAGTGTTGGACAACTTCTCAAAGGCCTGCCATGCCACAATGAGCATAATTTTACCAGATTCCATACAGACACTGGGAGAGGAGTGGTAAGGTTCTACACTTTTGTGTAAATTTTCAGAGCTTTTTTAAGCTTTAAGAGTGAAAGTGAAGAGCATTTTGACATGAAGGGCAACATTCAAACTGTTCATGGTTTATAAATATTAATTGTTGTATGCTTACACTTTCTGTTTATAACTACATTTTTTATCAGTACGCACATTTAGAACGTTGTAAGTTGCGAACACAGCAATTTTTGAGTAAGGAAAGGACAAAAAGAAAGCACCTTTGAGTATTTTAATATTTAGAACAGAATATTTGCCCTTGGCAAATATTCTATGGCATGGATGTTTACAATAATTCTAGTTCAAACTTATGTCGATGTGACTACATTGCTAAAGTGTGACCTAGAACTGCTGCTGTGAATTTAAATGAAATGGGAACAAGAGCAGTATAAAACTGAAATGGAAAAAAAAAAAATGCAAGACCCTGCTTAAATGTCAGGTTGAAGACACTACTCGGGCAGGAGAAAATCCATTGATTTTCTTATCAGCTGAATCTTCATTTTGACATTTGTTAGGTGTTTTTGTTTTGTCAACTATATGAAGGACTTGTGATAGATGGAGACCTTCAATTTTTGGTTTCGATGATAGTCGTAACCTTTGCATTCATGATGGCGTATGTGTGTATGTATACAGTGTGTGGGTGTGACGCCCAGCTTGTAAACATGATATCTCAAGAAGGGAAGGTGGGACCAATTTCATATTTGATGGTTTGAAGTACCACATTAAGTACAAGAAGCCTATTGTTTCTTGTTGAGGTCAAAGGTCATTTGGGGTTACCAGAGGTCAAATTGTGAAAACCTTGTAAACATGATATTGCAAGAAGGGAACCTTGGACAGATCTCATATTTGATGTCTATATTAGATGTACCATATCAAATTTAAGATGCCTATTATTGCTTTTGGTGGAGGTCAAAGGTCATTTGAAGTAAGCATACCTCAAACATTTACTTCACTCCCCTCTTACCTGTCTCTCTACACTAATACACCTTCCAAAACATGATATCGCATGGGAAGTTTGGACAGATGGCATATTTGGTATGTTATTGTACCACATTGAGTACAAGAAACCTAATGTAAGGTCAAAGGTCGTTGAGTTCACCAGGGGTCAAATTGTGAAAACCATGTTTTACATGATATTTCAACAAGGACAGATGTCATATTTAATATGTTGATGTATCACATTTAGTACAGGAAGCCTGCTATTAAGGTCAATGGTCATTTAAGGACAGCCTGTGTCATTGTGAATTGATCGTGTTGTCACATCACACTGCATTTCACTGTATTACTAAGTTCAAGTATGTTGTACACCTCACTATACATTACATCAGATTCATGAAGAAAACTCCTCATGTTACATCATCAAAACCACAATGCATTTTTGCACTCTGTTTTATGATCAGTTTCAACGCTACAGTATATGTGTAGGAATACTTCCATGGTAAAACATGCAAGTTGTATTTAATACATGATACAGCTTGACATATACCAGTGTTATTGCAATATATATGTTTTTCTGTTTTCTTTTTCGAATTCTCTATGTTTTCACCTTTTCTTTTTCCTGTCCAAACAATATGGTAAAATACTTGCAGTACATTTCCAGCTGAGTAAACTCTTTTACTACAAGCCACAGTTGCATTTTGAAACCTTTGTTAAGTACTGCAAAATTTTGAAAAGCCATCTCTAGTTTCGATAAATTTCTCCTGCCTTTGGAATAAAAACATCTTTATTAGTAAAAAGAAAGATACTTTGACTTTGGTTGTATTGTTGTTAAATGTTTGTTTCTTTCTTTCTGTTTTAAATTTTTCATGTTTTTATGCTAGTTTGTCAGATTATATCATAAGTGAAAGCCTCACTATTGGTATGTATCACGTCTCGTTACATCACAAGAATACTACAGCCTTTTTAGTCTAATAGTACATGTGCTTTCATTAAGTACTTTCACATTTATGTTTTTATTTCTTACAGAGTAAAAAGCCTGCTGTTTACCTTCCAACTAAAGATTATCCCTCTGAACAAGGCAAGTGTATTACTATACTTACATGAATATTCGTACTTCATATTTCATCTTAAAGGGTGTAAAGACTCGCGCACAAAGAAACGTCTCATGCCGGTAATCTGACCTAGTTTCGAATGCGGTGTAACAGTAGTGTTAGACACCACCATCGATCCTAGAAAATACACACACAGCTTGCTACCGTCGGTAATTAGACACTAGTGTACAGTCAAATACATATAGCTACGGTCAATACCCACAGCACAGTGTACATATCAGCGATGGACATCTCAGGTCCGGCTAAAGATAACAAGGTATCACGTTTCATTACTGTCTGCATTTTGTAGCGACAAGGAAAAACTCCACTTGCAAGCAACGGAAAGTTAACTTTTTCAGAGGGTGGCACGCAGTTTGGGGCGAGTCTTCAATGCCTTTAAAATCAACCAAATATTTTTGTGCTGGGAATGCTTTTCAAATAAAATATGGCGGCAATTTTTTTTTTCACTTACAATAGTTTACAAGAATTTTAGAAGTTGAGATCAGGAAGTATGGGAGTGGGTACGCATAAAATGATAAAAACATAACCCTATCCCGTTTAACAAGGTGACAATGTCTTGTCCATCGGACACGTAACGTCTTTGATCCATTTGCCATACCATGCTAACGTGTGTCAAAAGCAAGCCTAACCATCTCGGTAATTACTTGTTTTGTGATTGAAATCATTTTAAAAAATGACAAATAATTAAAAAATGGTACTTTGATGCCGACCATTTCAGCTCCAAAATGTTCTTGAGTCACGGAATAATGTGGACTAAACTTTGAATATCAAGGTCCAAAAGTTGCCAGATTTGTATGATTTAGCGCTATTTTCCCCCATGAGTTCATAATTAGTAGCAATAGTCTGTAATGTTATCATACTATGCCCAACTAAACTACATATTTTAGCTCTTGAATATCATTATTACCATATATAAAATATATATATATATATATATAGCGTATGCTATAGTGTAATTCCATACATGTAGGAGAATACACTGAACCCAGACAATGTATTGATCATCGGTACGTAACCTAGGTATACGTGACGCAACACCGTTAAACGTCAAACTATACTTCTCGATAACAAGAATTTACGCAGGTGCACAACATGAACTGATTTTGTGCTCATATGGAGGTTTTTTATAAAACTTCCTACATCGCCACATGGCGGGAAAACATACGTTACCGGTGAACTATTTGGTCATATAAATATCTGAAGCTAGCGTAGACGAGTCCACATTAGGAATTTAGCAGACGATAGGCCAGGATTTAGCAGAATAGTAGAACTGAATTGTATAATCAGGAACTGGCTCAAACCCTTTTAGTCGCCAACGGACAAACTAAGCAATGTTATTAATGATTCTATGGAGAAACGAACTGTGTAAAGCCCTAGTCTATATTGAAATATCTGACATTAAATTGTTCGGATTTTTATATGAAAATGCTATGGTTGTAAACAGATTTGTGAGATGGGCTAATATGTTATCGTATTCGACTCAGTATCCTTAGTGGAGGATTTTACGTTCCGGTGAGCACAAAGTTCATTTTTCTTTCTTTCTTCATAGGAAGGAGGCATATTAATAGCCCAATTTGCAGTGTAGTCTGAAGCTGCAAAATTGGAAATCAGCCAAATTTCGGATAAAGCCTAGGCCAGGATACAGTATATGTACACTGGTCAACACTGTCTGATACCACATGTGCGAATTAAAGCTTAGGCTTAATAAGAAAGAATTACCAGACGATACCATAACGCGGCAAGAGTTGTTTTACGATTCAATTACATGTTTGTTGTGGAAATGAGAGATGACAGTTATCTCTAAGCTGTAAATTGCGAGAATATTATTCACAGTGAATTGTCTGCTTAGGAAACATCCTGACCCATGCACTAGGAATCATAGTAGGCATATCAGGTATACCTCCAAACTCATTGGATTGGGATCTCCCAAACACTTTTCAATTTTTTTTCAGGCTCTCTTCCTTAAAAAAATCAGGTCAATAGAAGGTTACATTTTACTGCTATGGTGTGTTCAAAAAGGCATTAAAATGTTCAATTCATGAGAACTCTCTGACCCGGACAAGGGCAAACCTGATGCTGTCTTTGAGAAAGTTAGAACGCATTTTGAACGTAAGAGGAATCTCTGACTAAATCGTTTTCACCTGCATAACTATTAGCAGCAGCTACACGGAAAAACAGATGATTTTGTCACTAGGTGTGATACACGCCAAAAATAATGTTAATTCACCGAGGAGGCCCTTCGGTCACCTCTGCATGTGAAAAGTTTTATTTGTACGTGTACGGAAAGGAATTCGTGGTCCCATCCAACATCAAGCCTCTAGAAATGATATACCTCAAAAATATTTTGGCTGCCCTAACAAGACTACAACCGATGTTACTACGTCTTCAGGGTTATCAACTGCAGATAACATATAAGCCAGGGAAAGATATGTTATTGGCAGACGCGATGTCATATTTGAATCAACCACCTGGTCAACACGAAATGTCAGTCGCTGAAATCATTCTTTGATATCGCAGAAAAATTAGAAATTCAGGGTAGAAAGCACGAAGCTGAAAACTGCATTCTATTATATAGTACCGCATTGCTTAATACTCACCCTTAGACCTGCGATATGGTTTCCATGATGACCTCCTTTCTTCGATCTTGGTCCTAAATGGGGCTTTGCTCTTCGGGTAATAGTGATTTTTATCTTAAGGCAGACGTAAAAAAAAAATTAATGAAATCATTTCCATGTCATAGTTAAGATAAATAACATTATTTTGAAACATTTAATTAGGTAAGTAGCACATTGTGTGAACGTGATTTTGTTTCTAGCAACATTTTAGTAGTAAGTTGAGTCTCGTCTATCCGACATGCTCAGTGATGATGTACAGTGATGTACAAAAAAATACTCTTTAATAAAGCCTCGAAAATCCTAAGCTTAATGTTTCGGCTTATGTTTTTGCTTTGAAAATACTTGACAGTGTGTTGAAAGCACCGTTGGTTATACCAATTCTTCGGTTAATATCTTCTTCGGTCCTCAGCAAGCTTCCAACATATTTACAGTATAGTACAGTATAGTTGCGCCGACATTTTGTTGGACAGACAACGCTGTATGTTAAAGTTTATATGTATAGATATAAAAACACGATAAACAGTGTATACATACAACCGGGCATTAAAGCGTTATACCAAATCGCATCGATATTTTGGTTGCGTCATAGATAGGGTAGTTGCGCTTACTTTTCGTAGGATATAGACAAAGCTGTATAATATAGTTTAAATGTATAGATATAAATACAAAGTACACAGTGTATACATACATCCGTGCAAAGCGCATAGATATTTTCGTTGCGTCCTAGCTAAGGTCGTCGCACTTGCTTTCCGTTGGACAGACAACGCTGTATATTATAGTTTAAATGTATAGGTATAAATACTCGGTACATAAAGTAAGCAAACAAAATGAAGATGTCCAAAAAGAGGCTCGATGACGTAATATTCACCATGGACCGGACCTGGGTTTCTGCGCCCCTGGTCTTACCATAAACAATCAGATTGAACTCCCCAAATTGTGCATGGAGACTAGTGGAGCAACTCTCCCAGTATCCGTTTACTGAGCCTGACACGTGTTGGAGATGCAATGAGATAGAGGTTAGGAAGGTTAGGCACAAAACCGACGCAAAAGAGACTTTCTTCCAAGTTTTCACATATTGCTTCTTCTCCAAATTCTGTGAGACATGCATAAAAGATATGGATTTGCGTATTGTTTACAGATAGTGAAAGCTGGGGTAAAGAGTTAACAATCGGATTGACTAGCATGGTATACATAGCTCTTCGCAGAGAGGGAGAGAGAGAGATATATAGACAGAGAGTATGGGGGGAGGGGCAAGTTAACTTGTTGACAGTTAATATCGAAACGGTTATCAGTTTGATGAAGGAGAGAATATGGTTTTGGTTCTTTCTTTAATGTTTTGATTTTCTATGCATTGCAAGAGACTCGGCGACAAGCACATAATTTAAAAAGTGGGAGGATCGGTGGAGGGGGGGGGGGATTCCAAATTTCTCCCGACTGAACTTGGTAGGGCGTGGTTGAATGCGCCTCTGGAGAGCCTCCCCCACGCCCCCAACCCCACCTTGGACGCCCATGCTTTTCCGGTGCGAATTTGGAATTATGTTTTTGCAGGTACCTTGTCATTCCTTTAACGGCTATGAAGGATATAGTCATTAAAATGTGACAAATTCAAAACAAAGTACAGCGAGTAATTCAAGCAACCTGTTTCGTTTCACTTCTATATTTTCAGCATAGATTTTTATTCACAAAGTTTAACCAAGTAACTGGTTAAAAGTTGACGTATTCGAGGAAGTGTCTCTTCTTGCCCGCAAAGCTCAAATTAGCTAATAACTATAGTGCTACCAAGTAGCCAACGAGCAAAACAACTTCCTCTCGATTCTTGTATGGAAAGCAGTAATTCTTTGTTCATATGTTAGAAAGTTGGGCACGTATTATAACCATTGTAACACTGTATCAATGTGTATCGTATCCAAACAAGTTTGGCTATATATAGTTTTATCAAATTTAGTGGAATTACGACATCTTAAATACTTTAAATTGTCAAATTGTCAAATCATGATATATAATCCCAGATATCGGCAAATCGCCACGAAATTTATGCCATGAACCGAGCTAGCAAACATAAACATTAGGCTAATGTTACTGTTGTACATTAATATCTAAGTTTGAAATGGACTCGCTTGAGGTATCGTACATAACACTTACACAAAACAGTTACCATTGGTCTGTATTAAACGTATAGCTTTTATCTTTACGTAACAATTCATAAACTCTTCAAGATCCTTGAAATATCTGGACTACTCATTTATGGCAAATTCGATGATGACGTCGATTCCTCAGTGTCTGCATAATGTTTATGTTAATCCATTGTTTCGATATTCAGGGAAGGACCCAGGATTTTAAAAAGGAGGGTTGTGGTCCTGAGGACGTTGAAGCCAAATCCAATAAGAGGTTGATGTGGGGGGTCTTCTTCCGAATAAAACAATTAGGTCCATATTTACGTTTACACGCAAGATTTTGCTAAAACTACTTTCAATTTCTGTGTGGGGTTGACACAAGTGGAGGGGGTTGTCTCACACCCCTTGGATGCGCAACTGATGTCATTGCGGCCTTAACAGACACATGTTTACTGATGACATTCAAATACTGTTATTTACGGAAGCGTAGAAGGGACATTGCATTGACGAGTTACCGACTTGACAAAACGACAATTATCTGCAAATTGACGAGT